>BHEV01030549.1:0-27267 GCA_004319985.1 Emydocephalus ijimae
GAGTTGATGTTTTAATGTTTTGTTTGTCTTGTTTGTTTGTAGAAAATTAATAAAATTCTTTTCAAAAAAAAAAAAAATAGGGGACAACACGTTTTATCCCTTTTAATAGTCTTTCCATCAAACTTTGAAAGATTCCCGGGGCCACGCTTACTCCGAATTGGAGTCGGTTACATTTAAACGCACCTCGGTGCGTAACGATCGTTTGAGCGTCTGCCGTTTTTCTGTCTACAGGCAGTTGTTGGTATGCCTGGGCTAGATCTAGTTTAGCGAAGACTTTTCCGCCCCCCAGGGAATGGAGAAGGTGTTGCACCACCGGTACCGGGTAAGCATTTTGCTGCAGGGCGTGATTCAGGGTGGCTCGGTAGTCCCCACAAATTCTGAAGGATCCATCCGGCTTGATGGGTGTTACGATTGGGGTTTCCCATTGAGAATGGTCGGTTGGTTCTAACACCCCCTGGGCTGTTAATTTATCAAGCTGCTCGTCAAACTTTGGTTTAAGGGCGAATGGGACTCGACGAGGCTTAAGGCGGATGGGAGCTATTTCGGGGTTGAGGTTAAATGATATCGGGGTCCCCTTGTACTTGCCTAGTTTGTCTGCAAAGACATCCCGGAATTCTTGGACGAGAGCCTCTTCCCAGTCGTTGCTGCTGGTTCGGTGAATGCTGGCCACTTCAATTCCAAGTGGAGCGAACCATTGCAGGCCTAACAAGCTAGGCCGATCCCCGTCGACGACAGTCAAGGGTAGAGATGCAGTACGATTTTTAAATGAGACACGGACTTGGCTGGATCCAACGACTGGAATTCGATTTCCTTGATAATCTTTGAGTATGATTCTTTGGAACTGGAGGTCTTGTCACCGGATGGTAGGGATGAGTTGCTTGAGGGTCTTCCAGGAAACCATCGAAAGGGACGATCCTGAATCGACCTCCATCATACAAGGCTGGTTTTTGATGGCCACCTTCACCCAAATCTTCTTGGCGTCCAGTGATGAGGCGTGACCAATCATAATAGTTTGGTGTGCCTCTTCTCGCTTCGTTGAGTGGTTTAGGGGTCTGTTTCTGTAGGAGTGGTTGTTTCATTGGTGGTTCAAGGGTTCTCGCTTTGCAGGACGGCTTCCTGTAGATTGACGATAGTTAGCCCTCCCTCGGGGTTTGGCTGGGTCCTTGCTTGCTTCTACAGACCCGTCCGATGTGGCCTCTTTTCCCGCACACATGGCAGAGCGCATCGAGGAATTTGCAGTCTGATCGGGGGTGGTTTGCCCCACAACCAGCACATTGGTACTGCAATTTCTGGCGTTGGTCTCGTTCAGACCGGAGCCGGTTGACCTCATCTTCATCGCTTTCTGATGACAATTTGAGGTCCTCATGGTGGGCTGTCGTTGCCGGTTCTTCTAAGTGAGGAGAAACTTCGCTGGCGAGTTGGCGAAGTGGAGCGTGGGTGCGGCGCATTCGAACAGCCGACTTCCTGGTTGCTTCTGCTGCAGTAGCGTCAGTGATGGCATCTGTAAGGCTAATGTCGCCTTTCGCCATCAGCTTACTCTGCACGCCTGGNGACTTCACTTCTGCCGGTTTCACTTGTGCTTTGGCCATCTTGAATATGGTTGGCCCGCAATGAGTTAGGAATACCGCCCATTTCTTTCTGGTAGTGGCATCCTTCAAATTGTTGGTCTCCAGAAACATCTGGAAGCGATCCATATATGAGTCCCAGTCTTCTTGTGCCGGGTCGAATGGAGCGGGTGGTATGACGCTNGAATGGAGCAGGTGGTATGACGCTGCCGAAGATGGTTCCGCCATTGGTGCATTTCAGCCACGTGCTCTGTTATCGCTCTGTAGTGTTCAGTCAGCTCTGACGTCTCCACATCCCATCCTCATTGACAGTGTTATGTTCTGTGTGTGGCGCAAGAAGTGGAGACCAGTCGATGAACAGTGAACTTCAACTCTTTATTTAACATGGTGCAACAGCTCTCTGAACGGCCTCAACAGCCCCCTTTATATTGGCAAGCTCTTGGGTATTTAGCCAACGAAAACAGAGGAACGTTAGCTCTTTTTAACCAATGAGAAGGGCTCGTTAATAGCCAATCAGATTCTCCTGAACGGACCAATCCGATATCGCTATTCTCGGCCAATCAGAAGTGCAGGGCTAGAACCCTGCACTTTGCTTTAAGGTTTCAACAAACTTTATTCAAGCACTTTTATTAATTCACAACAGTTTTTCTCGCACTTTCTCCACTCCTTACTCTCATCCATGCAAAACATTTGGACATTATGGGATGTCATGGCAATAGCATGAGTAGCTCAGCTCAGTAGGATGTTGCCATTATGAGATTTCCAAGCTAGCAAAGCATAGTATTTAAAATAGGCACATAAGAGACACCTGCTGTTCAGGGGAGTACATTGAAAATGATCTTTAGGTGCATACATGTGTGCATACAGAAAATTAGAAAGCTTCAGGGAACGTTGAATCACATCTCTTGATAGTATTCACCTTTCAAAGCATGAGAGAGAGAGAGAGAGAGAGAGAGAGAGGGAGGGAGGGAAGGAGGGAGGGAGAGAAAGGGGAGAAATGGGGAAAAACTCACTGCTGAATGGAATGATCAGGTGTTTTTGTCATCATATCAACACTTCTCCAACAATTTTTCCATACTGGAAAAAAGTAAGAATTGCTTATTACAAAGTTGTGATGTTATGACAGAAGTAACTAGAGACAGAACAGATTTGAAGACATCATTCCATAAACCCAGAAGCCAAAAAACAAAATCCCTTATCTACTGTTAAAAATGTAGCTCTTTATTCTGAATTGTTCTGTAATGTAAGCTTATCTCACTCCTCCCTTTCTGTCTTAAAGCTTCGGGTGAAAGTGTCTTTTCTCAATCCAAGGTTTCTTCTGACTTTCACTGAGCGTACATCTCATTTTTTTTTTTTTTTTGTAGGTGAATTATTTGTTCTTATTTTGTCTCCCAGGGCCTATATGTTTGCAGCCCTGTCTTCAATGCTTATTAATATGCTAACATTTCTGTCTGATTAGTTAGGATGTTTCCAAACATTATGTGACATGATCTGTTTATTCCACCAATCATGACAAGGAAAAAATGGTATTTTTTTTTTACTGCCTGCCTGCCTACGTATTGCAGAAAGTTAGCACCCACTCCTCTCCTACAAGAATGAAATATTATAGGAAATATTAAAAAGGCAGAATATTATATTTCCCTGCATGAGAAAAGGAGAAACATGTTTTTAAAGACAAAGCAGCTCCCTGCCCCACCTTCAGCTCCAGGGTGATGGGATTAAGATATGGCCCTCAAGACATGATAGGATTAGCCTCTACCCACCTAACAGCAGGGCTCACTACATTGCAAAATCATTACATCACCCAGCAAGATTCAACCAAGCCTGGGACTCAAGACAATCTACAAAGTTACTCCTGCATGGTCCCATGGAAGTCTGACCAATCAGAATACATTTCTTTCACAGGAACAAGAAGCAAGTTTAAAGCACAAGAGAGGGTATAGATCTCTCTCTCTCTCTCCCTCCCTCCCTCCCATGTGCTCAACTGACTGCCCAGACCTCAAACCAGGTGGTCCTGTCCATCATTAAACTATCCTTCCAAGCAGTCTCCATGTTTCCAGTGTCTTTTTCCCACTCGGAACTGAACCCAGATGACATTTCTTCCAACAGTATCATCTATCTATCTATCTATCTATCTATCTATCTATCTATCTATCTATCTATCTATCTATCATTATTTCATCTCTCTCCTTAAATTTTACATACATTCCAAGATAAACTTAATTTTTAATGCAGGAATGTGGTAAGATAAAATGAGAAAGCTTTACAAATTCACAAAGTTATGTCCATGCCAGAAAAAGATGCTTTTTCTAGTTTCATTTGATTTTGTTTTGTTTTTTTAAGGCAAGTAGGTTTTTCTTTGGTGAAAATGTAGATTATTTCGAACTTCAGCAGTTGGTAATAACTTCATAGATCAATGTACAGTTTAATTGATGGAACAGATGGAAGATACAGACTCTACTGCATTAAAGACTTATACTTAATGCATTGGAATAACTGTGCCTCTCTTTTAAAATGTGCTCTTTCCAGACTGCTAAATGGAAAAGCCCAATTGTTTGAGATGTGATGGCTCTTGGATTGCTCTAATGATTTCAATACAATTTGGAATAATTGATATCTTGTCTTTTTTTTTCTGTTTGTTAGAACAGAAAGCTGGGTGACAAAGAGCTATTCTAAAGTGCATTAACTGTGCAACTGAATCTGATGCTTTTATACCCAAGATTGTATATGCAATGTCATAAAGGTAGTCCTCACTTAACAACCTTAATTGAGATTCAAATTTCCATTGCTGAGCAAAACAGTCATTAGACAAAACATGATGTGACTATATCACTTAGTGATGACAGACCCAGTTGTGGTTGTTAGGCTAAGTTCACATTGTCATTATCAAGGACTTCTCCTGCCCTGTGGCACACACCTTTTCCTCAACTCCTCTAAGCCACATATCTTCTCCCCCATCTCTGCCTTTTTGGTCACCTTCCATTCCATGCCTACCCCCTCTGCTACCCATCTCTGCCCACAGCTGGCCTTTACCATCTTCTTCCTCATGCTGCTGGCCTGGAATTCAGGTGCTGGGTGAATGTGCAGCCATGTGATTGGAAATAAATGGGATTGTAAGAGATTGCAAGTGCAATTGTAAATGCAGGCAGCTTGTCAAGTGCCCAAATTTAGATCATATGACCCTGGAGTGCTGCAGAGGCTAGAACTTTGAGAATCAGTCATAACTACCATTTGTTCAATGCTGCTGTAACTTTGTACAGTCACTGAACGAATGATTGTTAAGCAAGGGTTACCTACTATGTACATTAAAATATATTTTATTAATCTATTGTTGAACACATAGGCTTCTCAAGCTATTTATTTATTTATTTATTTATTTATTTGTTTGTTTGTTTGTTTGTTTGTTTGTTTGTTTGTTTGATTGATTGATTGATTTATATTGCTGCCTTTTCACCCATGGAGACTTGAGGCAGCTTACACAATGTAAAATCATATTTAAAACAAAAATAAAAGCAATAAGAACTAACAAAAAGAATCAAATAAATTAGTAAAGTACAATAGAACAAAATTTAGGAAAACAAAAAACAAAACAAAAAACAACTCCCACCCCCCAATTATTAATTAACAATAGATTGCATCCCAGGGAATCTATCCACCAGCAGTCCACCTAGTAGATCATATCATGTATGCTGTATCGCTTGCATTCTTTCAAAATTGCTTTGTGGAAAAATTCACCCATTGTACTAGGAAAAATTCACTTGCATGTTGTTGAGTATAGTCCAATATGCAGATATTGAGGGATTCCAGTTTAGTAATCCTTTCCGCTAAACAGGCAGAGAAGTCACATTATCCAGGCCTGCTTCAAACATTGATTAATAATCACCATGTTTTATTCCCATACAATTCAGCAGTCTTTGACCACCAACTACACCTTCTGAATAAAGAAAAAGGGATCAAACACTTTGCAGAGGGACCAATTAACATATGGATGGTTCCAAACTGTCACATTCTACACCTTCAGAATTACCATTTGACCACTGAAACAAAAGAATAATATATGTTCTTTTAGAAGTGATTAAAGCACAAATAGAATTTCTAAGTATTCTCTTATCACTGGAATAAGAAATAATCTTTGGCCACAAAGGACTGAAAATACTGTTTGCAATCACATTATCTGAGAACTTACCTTTTTACACCAGTTTCTCAGCTTTGATTTCATAAGGAAGCAGTGCTGAGAACCAGAACTGCACTTGCCATTCTCCATGTACCCATGTCACAGAATTATATTTTTCATGGGCTCATTGTTAAGCCAGTTTAGGACTCTAATGTAGATATACCCCTATGTTAGGGCTCACAATCCCTGCTGAAAGCAGAATTTCTCCCTAGGGTCTCCAAGATTCCAAGGGGGAAAGAAGCAATAGAAAACATCATGTTGTCTAGTTGTATTTTCAGCAAAGGTTAAAATCCCAGAGTTACTTACCATTGTTTTTTATTTAAAGAAATTCTCCTCCCCCCCTTGTGTACACACACACACATACACACACCACTGAAAAGCTTCAGAAGGAGCCACCTGAGAATGATGTGAGAGATCTCTAATACAAATTTTATTTTTATGTGATACTATTCAAATGCTGCTGTACAACATGAACTACCTGAACCAAATCAAATCCCCAGGTCAATCCCTTCTTCCGAACGCTCCTTAGATAACACCGTCTTGTTCTGTGAATCTGTTCAATATATTAAAGTTGATTCACTCGGACAGTGTGTAAGATATAATACATTAATCTGGGCCATTTCAATTTCTGTGCCTGGGACTATAAAACTGGTGTGCTGCATATCTAATTTTTTTTTTTTTGAATACCTGATTTATGCTTCAGTCTCATATGGTGTGTCGATGGCACGGCGGACGCGGCTGCTGCATTAAGAACGGGCTGCATCAGCACTCAAATCTTATCTTGTTAAATCAGACAAATGTAGCTCAATGAAAAGGAAGGAATAAAGGCTTAGGATGGTGAAAGGAGTGAATTTTAATCCTGTTTGTTAGGGGAGTTGCATAGTGCGGGCTGAATTTCTGAAGACAGGACTACCCATCAGAGAGGAAAACAGGAAAATATATTATATGAAGAGATGTATATCTTTAAACACACACAGACATACAAAATATACCTTCAGTATAAATGCAAATTCTTGTTTTGTATGTCCACTGCTCCCCCACCCCATTAAATTTGCTGCACTGGATTTTCTTGATGTTTCATTCAGCTTTTGGGGAAAAGAAAGCATATTCGTTATGCCTTTGTAAGTGAAACACAGGAAATTCTTCATTCTTCTTTTAACTCTTTTAAGATTCACAGAAAATTGTTCTATTTGAGTACCTCGATTTTCATTCTTATTAACTAGGTTGTTTATATGGATATGTGTTTTGTAGATAGATAAGTAGACAGACAGACACACAAACAGGCACAGGTTTTTGTTTGGTTGACAATGCAAGAGAAATGAATTATGTCATTCAGTTTTGGAATTCTAATACTCATGGACTTCCACTTTTTCAGTTGTGGCAGAAACTTGGAAAGCTGGGCATACAAATACACCCACAAACTATGTGTGATCTGGGTAGGATGGAGAAAAGAAATGGGAAATCATGTTTTAAAATCTCTTTTAAAATATGTTTACTTTAAGAACAATTCATTTTCAACTAAAGCAAGTAGTTACAATTTCCTCCCTCTCTTTTTGTAACATTTTTTTCCACTGTTGCAGAACAACACTGCAGTGTATGTAATGTTCAAAAAGGAAACATGAAAATGGTTTTGCAAAATCCTTGATAGATTACTTTGTGAGAACCATAGGTTTCAACACTGCATTTTTCTGTTTCTATAAATCCATTGCAGTGAAATTATAAAACTGTGATTTACAGTTTGTGAAGGGTTTCCATAATTATGCTTTATTTGTATCATTAAACAGTTGTGGACATCTCAAAAGATTTTGGTGATCTTGCCCAAGTTCTCATAAGATTTCAAAATTCTCATATCACATGATGATGTCTCTCCTCTTTGAAATGACTGGGCTGTTGTACCTAATGGCACTTTAGTTTAGAAAGATTGCTGGTTTCAATGCTACACAACACTTTTTTTTTCAGATCATTCTAACCAATGGCATCCACTCTCCCACTAAAATAAAACTGAAGCAAAAGATTCTCACATTGTTACATTACAATACAAAGCAAATAATGCCACTTACAATTGAAAATGCACTGGATTATGTTCTGGTCTCATTATGGAGTTGTTGCAAGCATTACTGAAGCTCTAACATGAAGTAAAATCAGCATGACTACTATTATTAGGGGGCTATGAGTTGCAAGTTCAGGAAAATTCCATTAATAAGACCGAAAAAGAAAAACATGGGTTTGATTTGAAAAGAAAGTTGCTTCTACTTATCCCAGAAATATTTGAAAATGAGTTGCCAAAGTATTCTGTAACAGTTGAATAGGTCAGATTAAGGAGTAAGTTTTAAACTATACCTCAGCTATTGCAATGAATTCTGCATTGTGCATTTTATCTTTGTAAGAAGGAAATAAGAGACATCTATAATAAGAGATGCATCGCATAGCAAAAGATCCTCACATATGTTGGGGTCTCTCTCTCTCCCTTCCTCCCTCCCTCTCCCTCCTCTCTTCCTTCCCTCTCTCCCTCCCTCTCCCTCTCTCTCTCTCTCTCTCCACCAACTTAGCAGAATCAACATAGCCACATGCAATGCACTACTACGTGATAGGAACTGATTATTGGGGAGCAACTTTTGATCTGCAAGTTATATTTCTCTCCCCTTCCCTTGGAATAAATTACTATAGTTCACACTTTGAAAATCTCATGTCAGTGTAAAGATCTTATGTTTATTCACTGATAAAAAAAAAAAAAATTGAACATGGGGAAAGCCCAATTGAAAGCTTTTTTCCAAATGACATTGCAAGGAGCTATTATAACCAAATCCTGCCAAGTAGAACAATTATGTAGGCCAAGTTATAGCTGGCATGACTTAATTGGCTCAGAAATGCTCTTTGGTGCTTAATCCTACTCCAGAAGCATTTCATCTAAGCATAAGTTTTGTTACTTTGTCTGGTTATTTGTTCTGTGGCAGCTGATTACAGAAGGAAAGGGACATTGCCATTCAACCTGTTCCATCCACTACCTGTTTTACATCCATTAGATCTACAAGGTTAGTGTCTTCTATTTATAAAATGATTATTGGTTTCTGTAAGAATAATTGTGATGTCACAAGCAAAAATTGGTTGGATTAGTATAAATAAGAGGGAATAAGAGAACTTCTGGGTTCGGATAGGCTATTTCAATTCACTTGTCCAGCTGCACTTCAATTTCTTTTGAAATTAAGTCCCATTGTAATCAGTAGGAGTAATTTGGAATAAACATGCTGAATCACTTTTATCTACATCTAAATTTATCTAAATTTCTCATGTATTTCTCTTTTTCTCGCCTGCGAAAATTGTTTAAGGTCTTGGAATTTGGAGGCATCAGGATGGCAAGGATCCTCAACTCTTATCTTATAGAAAATGTAAAAAAACATTGCTGTTTTAAGTTCATGCCTTGTATCAGCTAAAAATGCATTTGGCAAAATAAAATTTATAAAATGAAATGGACAAGTGAATATACATCTATTCAACAGAAAGACAGATCTGTAATTTGGTCCAGCCTGAGATGAATTTGCAATTTCTTGGGGGAAAAAAGATCAATGCCTTTCCTTCAAGAACTCAGATTTGGTATGGTGATACACGCTAGGATAGTTACACCTCATTTAGACTGAAAGTGTTCATAAATTTCATCTGACTCAAAATTATGTCTCAAGGCTATTAAATGAAAAAATTACAGAGATCATGTGGTTCCCAGATTAAACAGTTTAATAGCAAATTTATTTCAAGTCTAAGTGCTTTACCCTGTTTTACATACATAAAATTCTTTTTTGGGATAAGCAGCATCATGCAAAGCACAGAAAATTATTTTTTAAAATCTCCTCTGTTCATCATTGGTCAATCAAATATTTCACTTATTTTTTAGGACAATTGTTAAATTACCACTCTTGGATCTACTGATGTCATATGCAACATATTTATTTATTTGTTATTATTTATTTATTTATTTGTTTGTTTGTTTGTTTGTTTGTGTATGAAATTTATTTGCCACTCACTCATATTAAATGACTCTGGGCAGCATACAGAATAAAAACATTAAAGCATTAAGAAAGATTAAAATTAACAACCCTGCACTGCATTCTGTATTAACAGGAAGTAAGATCTGATTTTGCACATTTAAGCTAATGTGCCATAAACATAATCAAAACTCAGCCATACCCCAAACATACTTGTGTCAATCTACATAAACTAAGAACTGTAAACTAGAGATTATCTTGCAAACCAGCATTTAGACCCCACCAATTAGAAAATACTGTACATGAAATGTAGTAACATATGCTCAGGATATAGCTGTGATTTATAAAGTTCAAAATAACTTCTGAGAAATCCATTCCCAACCTAACTAGTATATAGGTTCCCCCATAGACCCCTGTCTCTACTCCATTTGAAAATCTTACATGCTTGAATGACTTAAGTGTTTGAAAGACCTTCACCATCTTGTGCCCAACCTGGTGGAACCTCTTATTTCTTTGCTACTCTTAGCAGGGATCACCTGCTAAGTAAAGAAGAAAAGTGGAACACTCCCACAGTTAACTCAATAACAGTGCTCCTCCCATATCCTTAGTCTGCACAAAATTTGAGGGACTGCCATTTCCAGAATTCCTAACCAGCACTGGCTGATTTTAATCAAAGATTTGTTCAATTACACTATATTTGGCAGACTCACAAGAAATACGCAATGGACAAATAAAACTAAACCTCTCCATGAACCACACTGCCTAATCGAACACAAGATGCAAAAATGTTTTATTCTAAATTCAGTGGATTATGGGAAATCATAATAAGAGACAAAATGGAGTTGTAATCAAGAAGAAAAAGGAATTCTGAGCACAGAGTGAAGGGAAACAATGATCAAGATCTATAGCTCCTACCCAAAACTGGGTAGGTTGGCAATAGCTGAAGGGAAGGTTGGACGGCAGGGAGAAAGCTGAGAACAGAATTCAAGGTAATAAATGAAGCTAAATTTTTAATTAAAGCTTGAGTCCCCAAAGTCACCCAAGAAAGGGAGGCCATGCCTAGTTGCCTAAGAGGTCTTCCAACTATTGTTGACAAGGAAGAAAAGTTCCTCTTGCTCCTCGTTTCTTCCACAATAGTCAGAGCTGCCCACATGGAAAAGAGCATGCCATTAGAGCTCCTAACTGAACTTGATGCAGACACAAGCTGATGGTTCTGAGATGGAACAAATTGGAAGAGGTCAAACCGAGGGGCCTTATTAAATAGAAGGGGAGCAAAAGCAGTGATAAAATAGTTAAACTGAGGGGATCAGAAATAGAGCTAAAATAAACATACATCAAGAAAATTGTGCTAATCATTGTGAACAAAATAATGTTTGTGGGAAGTCAGTATTTTGTAAAAAGCGCAATTATTATTCCTTGGCATTTTATGCCTGGTTCCAGAATACATTTACAGCAAATAAATTGAACTGCAGGCCTCAATAGATGCCTGAATTCCTGTCAAAGTGGCTCCATTACATATGTCCCTCAGGATCAGACTGCATTAGCAAAAGGCCTTTATTCCATACATGATGAATTATGAGATCAGCAGAGCACGTTCCAAAATAGAACATATGCACAATTTATACCATTTTATTTAATTTATATAAAATTATATGAATGCATATAAATGTTAGTTTAAATTGTATGTTTGTTGCTAGAATAGGAATGGACAACACACATTTCTTTCCCTACCTTTGGATATATCCCAAATATACCCAAGTTTGTAGAGCATTGACCCCATTGGCTAGATTAATTTGATTGTCGCTGAACAATCGCATAGTCTTCTTTGGCTAGAGAAGTGCATGTTAATTATGTGATTTGCCCTTGATAAGACCTTGGTGGGTCATGTAGCAGTTGTGATCTGTCACTGACTTCTAATCATGTATTATCGTCTGGGTGAGTCAGAGGGGTAGCCAAAGCTTTCTGTCTTTACAGCACTGTGGCATTCTAATTATCTTATGCCAAGTGGAAAGGCAGAGATTGAATTAAGTGATCATCATGATTGTCTTTAAAAATATCTCTTTTTTTCTTTTGTGTAGTTTGCTACAATTTACATTTTAAGATGCTGTACAGGATTTTCTTTTTAAAGAGGGAGAGTGGTAGTAGAAAAAAGGATTGGGGAGGGAATTACTTTGAAGGTGGAATATAATATAAAGCATATGATGAAATCACAATTTCTTGTACGTCAGCCGGAACAATTAGTATCTGTAGATGAGGTGATAATTAGCAACATTTATTAAAAAATATGAATAATATTATTGCCTAACTTTCAGTTTCATTATGTATTTCAATTACCAATTTAAAAAGATGTTAGGGGAAAAGGCTACTCTGTTTCTGTTTGGGGAGGGTATCGTATTTATATATTAAGTGATAAAGTATAAAGAGCTATTTGAAAAAATAAGGGGCTGCATGATTTTTCTTTTTAACTGTGATCTTTCCCAGAGTCATTTAGGACTGGGCAACCTCAAAAATCTAATGAAATAAGTAAAAAAGCAGCATTTGAAAAATCAAAAATCAATAATATGAATATGTTAATTATTGTATCAGTATTTATGTTCGACTTGAAAATAAGTTTATCTACATTCTTAGTATATTCTTGAGTGTTTCTGCAACTCATATATGGAGCACAAGATGCCCTTACTGGCCTTAATTAAGCATTTTAGTAATGATTCAGATAAAATACACTGATTTCAGAATATATTCAGTATTTTTATAATAGAACACATTTTAGCATTTAATATGAAATTTCACATTTGTAATATAATGATAAAATTAGGGTTAAGTTCCATTAATATTGGCTTGAAGTAGCTAAGTGGTTCCATATTTTTGTTTTAAAAAATGGCATATATTTTAAAGACAAAGGTAAATGGATCCTGCGTAAAGCTTTCTATATTTGTTAGCGAATTTTATATTTTTAGAAAGGATGTATTATTTTGTGATGTAGCCTGATATTCTTTATACCTAATAATCTATGCTGCATTAACTACAGGAATAATATTTAGAAACAATTATTGTTGTTATTATTAAATAAAACTTCCTCAGTGATTGCATAGCAACTCTTCAATCAAAACTACAATGCTATCTGTTCAATGAACCCAGTGATTGCAACATCTGTATTTGTTTTTAAGTGCATTCTGAATCTTTTGAATGAAAATTTAGGAAACCGTCGTTTTGAGTCAACAAATGAACAATATTATGAATTTCAGAAGATATATTGGCATAGGAATCATTCAGGAAAGCAGTGGCTGGAACATTTCCTCAAAGTTTGGTAATAATAATAACTATAATGTCAATAATAAATCCAGCTATTCAGGTAGATGCCAGGAACAGAGAATAAGAGAAAAAGAAATTTAGCATCCCTCAAACACGTAAGTATTTTTAAAATTGTGGTGTACATCAATATTACAGCATTTTTATAGAAACAAACTTTTAAAAAGTCAATAAAACCATAAAGGGCCATTGAGCCAGAGGAGTTCAGGGAAACAAGACTTATTTTTCATGAATCACATGATATACAAAGAGCATTCTTTGCTGAAACATTTGCTTGTCAGCTGAGAGACGTGGGAGTAGGAAGAAAGGAGAGAGGGGAGAAAAGAGAACGCCTAGGAATAAGATGCATTCCCTGGGTGGCGAAACAAAAGAGCTGAAGGGGGAAAAAAGCTGCAGAGAAAAAGTTGACACAGCCAAGAATAATAGCTAAATCTATCAAGTTTGATCAGGTCTGCTATAATGAAGTGGAGCTTCATATTCCAAGCAGGGACAATGAAGACAGAAGTCAGGCAGTGGATCTGTGGCATTCACTTTGTGCTTGGAATATGCAGGAACCAGCAGGGAGCCGGCAGATAATTACACAGTATTTGTGTGGATCCATGGAAGCTTCCTGTGCAGGTTGAATGCCTGTGAGATATTAAAAGGCAGCCCAGTGAAATGTTTTTAATGAATATTTTTGTCAGAGAAAGAAAAGGCATTTGAATGATTTTGTGCATGCGTGCGGATGTGGGGGCATGGGTAGAGAAAGCCAGAGGTTGGAAAAAACATCACTGTCCGAATGCCTGCACCTTTATTACATTCTTTCCTTTCTTTCTGCACCTTTATTTACATTCGTTCCCTTCTTTTTGTAGCAGCCTTTTTGCTACAAAGAATAACAATATACCAAAAAGAATATTTGGAGGACATTTGTCACATGAAATAATTTCCCTCTTCGTCCGCTACATTAAATATACAATTGGGGGGGGGGAATCACAGTAACCTGACACCAAACCGAACATTGCAACAATTTCCTCTTTTCCTTTGTTCTTCTTTGTGTTCTAAATTTCTGCTAGTGTGTGAAATGTTTAGACACGTTTTATCAGAAAAGCTCAAAGGAGAAGTAACACAGATGTTGAGATTCACTATTCAGTAGCCCTTGGCAGTGCGAGATTTATAAAAACATAAGAGTCCCTTATTCCAACACTCTGCAATTCTCACCTAACAGATGTGAATAATCCACTGAATTGAAAAACCTAGCTATGATATTCATAAGTGGCTTCCTTCTTCATTTGTCTAGCAGCACTGGAACAGCAGTGATCAAAAGCTCGACTTTGTGGGAAAGTAAAACAGATTATTATATTTTTTTTTCTGGTTTGATTAAAAAATATTATTAGTCACACATATAACTCCAGTGATCCGACTTCTTTCACTGTGGAATTCTTAGCAGTTCTTTTGTGAAGTCAGTTTGTATTTGCATCCCAATCAGGCAAGGATATTTTTATGTATAATATTATTTGTTTGATTGATTGATTTATATCCTACATTCTGCCCAGATGCTCAAGGCAACTAATATGATGTTTTATTTATTTATTTATTGCATTTTTTTTTTTACACCAACCCCACCCACCCCCAACCCCTGGATATTGCATAGCTAATTTTGTGCCAATATCTTCTTTTCAGATGTGGACCCTTTATTACAAAAATACAGGAATTCAAACAAAAAGTGGTATCAAAGTGGCAGGTTTATTCCCAAAAATATATTTACTGAATTAAAGAAATTGTTTATATTTCTGTTCATTTATTTCTACTGGCTCAGACTTAAATAAATCTCTGTGCCAAACAAACACCCATCGTCCATACAGACTTGAAAGCCACAAGAATAATATGAATAGTCACAAGATGAGTGAGTCTCTAGCTTAGAAGAGGGTGCTTAGGCTGCATTGAGCATATATTTGAGGTTTTGTCAAATCTGCTCATTATTGGGTACATTTTTTTATGGCCCAAAAGTCACTTCTCCCCTGTGGGTGGGTTATTTTCAAACTTTGAGGAAATGCCTTTGAAGTTGCTTGAATGATTTGCACTGTTTTGATTTTACTTTCTTGTTCCAATGGCATCACAGCCATGGTGTCTTGGTTTCTCACAATTCTTGCAACAGTTGTCTATTTTATCAGACTACAAAGTTCAGATGCTCTGAGGTCTGAGGTGTTTGCAGGAATGATATTAATGGTCAAAACTGAGCAATTGAAGCTGCCATCTTGACTTTAAGGGCTCTTTTCCCCCTCTAAGGCCATGGTTGATGGAAAAATGAGATAGCTTACATCAGATCTTTGTTATAATTGTTTCTGTCAGAATCAATAGAAATATTGGAGCCATCAAATAGGGGTCAATACAATCTTATTCCTCTATATTATATTAAAGTTTAGAATGTTTCTTTTATACATAGAACATCTATATTATATGTTATTTCACATTATTGTTCTATATATATACACACACACACACACACACACACATACATACATACATACATACATACACCTTACCAGTAGTCAATAACCTTCAGCTGGTGCTTGTTTTTTGCCTTCTTCACAAACAATTCCTGAAAAGAAGGTGGACAGATTACAGATGTGGATATGAACTGAGAAGGCATCTTCCAGGAGTGGTCAAAATTACAATGATATTGTTACACACTTCCAAGGAATACTGTTTTTCATGCAGTGAAGGTCAGTATGCTTGAAATTTAAGGCTTTGTGTGGGTGGGTTGATGTTTGATTCCCTAATGGGGAAAAAAGCAAAAGTCCAAAGATAAGCAAATATAATGCTAAAATAGAGTATCTATTCTTCTGCATCAGGTTTTCAAAAGTCTGTACCAAAGATGCTTCTAGCAAAGGCAACAATTCTCTGCTTCTTTGCTTTTCTTAAAAAATGTTTATATTCTTAGTCTCACCTAGGCACACCTTAACTCAATTCCCTGGCTGAGGGCAGGGTCAGGGGAAGAAGATAAGCCCTAGCCCCAGTGTGATTTTATATTCCCAGAAGGCTACTTCTGTTTATTTTCAGGATACCCACAAAATGATTGTTCACTTACCTTCTTGACTATTACCAAACATTTCAGCTTATTTAATACATTTTTGTTATTGCCAGCCAGATTCATTCATAACATTCAGATACATGTTCACCATATTAGAGCAAGAGCTTTTTTAATGAGAGGGATCTTGGAGTCTTAGTGGACAACCAGCTAAATACGAGCCAGCAGTGTGCAGCAGCAGCCAAAAAAGCTAATGCAATCCTAAATTGTATTAACAGAGGGATACAATCAAGATCAAGGGAAGTACTAATACCACTCTATAAAGCCTTAGTAAGACCACACCTAGAGTACTGCATCCAGTTTTGTTCACCACATTATAAAAAAGATGTTGAGACTCTAGAAAAAATATAGAGAAGAGCAACCAGGATGATTAGGGGACTGGAGGCTAAAACATACAACGAACGATTGCAGGAACTGGGCTTGACTAGTCTAGTAAAGAGAAGGATCAGGGGAGACATGATAGCAGTCTTCCAATATTTGAGGGGCTGCCACAGGGAGGAAGGGGTCAAGCTATTTTCTAAAGCACCTGTAGGCAAGACAATGGTTGGAAACTGAACAAGAAGAGATTTAACCTGGAAATAAGGAGAAACTTTCTGACAGTGAGAACAATCAACCAATGGAACACCTTGCCCTTGAAAGTTGTGGGAGTGCCATCACTTGAGACTTTCAAAAAGAGATTGGACTCCCATCTGTCAGAAATGGTGTAGGGTCTCCCGCTTGGGCGGGGGGTTGGACTAGATGACCTACAAGGTCCCTTCCAACTCTGATTATCTGTTAAATCTGTTAAATGTGGATGAGTGAAATTTATAATTCCCTTTCAAAGGATCATCTCTTTATTTTTTTAATAATTTTTCATTGCTGAAAATCGTCTGGAACCTCCTTTTACTGCTTGTGCAGTTTATTCATTCACTTATTTTTAGCTTGCTTTAACTCTGGATTTCCATATTTTGCAGTTTGATGTTCGTTTTGGTTCTTGGACCAAATGCATAATGCATACCTAGCTTGAAAGTTGAAGAACAATCAAAGAAATAAAGTTTGCATAGCTTGCTCATGAGCTATGATCAACCATGCAAGTGCTGCTTTGCCATACATGATGGGCACCAAAAAAAAATCAAGGTGGTGTCATGATCCAAGCCCTGCTCTTTTTTATATGTGTCGCACACACAGTGCACATTAAAAATGTAGGTCATAAGTAGGTTATTTATGCAATTGTAGCCACCATTGGACTTTTGATTTTATCCCTGGGGATGCCCTTTCTAAGAGGCATAGAGAGAGAAACATCACTGGAAAGAGGGGATATAGGCAACATAAAGAAACCAAGGTTTCCAATATATACCACCAGATTTGGTGCTATTTGTTTTGTAGATTCCTTTTAGATATTAGTAGTCTGATTATATTCAGTTGCCCAGGTAGATATTTCAGTTGCCCAGGAAGATATTTCAGATATTTCAATAAATCAGTAGGAGGAATTTTGAAACTGAATGTTATAAATGAGCTAGCTAAGCATGATAAAGTATCCCCAAAATATTCTCTGCATCCTTGTTAAGGAGTCACAATCTCAATTTGTAGTGTTTGTTTGTCGGTCTGTCAGTCCATCTATCTATCCTGTATGATCTATTCATCCATCGATCATCTATATCTATCTATCTATCTATCTATCTATCTATCTATCTATCTATCTATCTATCTATCTATCTGTTAAGTACTGAGCATGGGCGCGAAGAATGGAGACGAGCCGGTAAAATAGTGAACTTTAAAACTCTTTATTAACATGGTGTGACAGCTCAGCTCAATGGCTGCAATGGGCCTCCTTATATAGGCAACTTATTAACTATTCAACCAATGAAAACTTGGGGGCGCTAACTCCGTTAACCAATGGGAGAGGCTCGTTAATGGCCAATCAGATTCACCTGAATAGACCAATCTGATGTCGCCATTAACGGCCAATCAGAAGTGCAGGGCCAGAACCCTGCACTTGACTTCAAACTCCTGATAACTTTATTAACACATTTATTCATTCACAACACTATCTATCTATCTATCTATCTATCTATCTATCTATCTATCTATCTATCTATCTATCTATCTATCTATCTATCTTCATCATCTAATCTATCCATCTAATCCACAGCTTCACAAACTGTGAATATATAATAGTTATTTACTGGAATTTCAGCTGTCAAGCTGAATGTCATGTATTAAATATCATTGTACAACTTCCAAATGTAGTCAGTTATTCACTGTCAATTGTCAAATGTATTATCAGATGTCAATTATTGTCATCACTTTTCAAATATTTTAGGAATGCTCACTGAATACATAATGGCTAAGAAGGGATCTTGTGCATATCAGCATTTACAAAGAAGGATTTAGTAACTTTGAAGCACATGACGCTTAATTCCCATGTGAAAAAAATCTGGGGTTTATAGTTAAAGAAAGCCTTGAGCGCTATTTGAGTGATAAATCATTGGCTACTCAATTGGCTACTCAAAGCCAGCAAAATTCAATCCAAATTGGAATTCTGCAAATAGACTTCAAACAACAAGCAACTTGGAAGATTTCCAGTGTGACCTGGGGGAAGTAGAAATGAAATGAGGTTGATTTGGAAGTCAGCCAAACCATTTCCTGAATTTGGTAAAATGGCTTGTCTTATTTCCAGGGCACAGCTTATTGCCAGGTCAATCTAATATGAAACATGGTGAGTTCACTAAACTTTCAGTCTCTTGGGTATTCTCTAACACCACTATTTCTATAGTTTTCAAACCCATTATTATTATACACAACAATGTGAAATCACAGCTGCCAATTCTGCAGTTCGTGTTGGCCTTCAGATGCATCAAATTCCTTCCAAGAACCTAGGATGTCATTATGTATCAGTGTAGTATATGTATGGATCCAAAGTGTGGCCTTTTGTAATTGATAGATGGATATTTTGTCAATGCACAGCTTTGCTAAATGCTGTCCAAGATTTTTTGGTATGGCACCTAGTGTATCAATAATCACTGGGACCACCACAGTTGTTTTATGCCATAACCTTTCAGTTTCAATTTTCAGAGTGTGATAGATCTTAAGACAGGTCTAAGTCATAATCTCAATTAAAGGTTTGAAAGACGAAGCCCATCTTTATCTGGGTCCTTAGGGAGAGACAAACTGCTCCACACAGACCCAATCTAGAAGGATGGGCAGGTCAGTCTTTCAATCTGAATTATGTCACTTTCTAATTCCTCCAAATATAAATTAGATTGACCCTTTTTTGCATCATGCCTCCCCCATGCCTCCCCCTTGCCAGCCAATGCATATATTTGTACCCATGTGTCCCTATTTATTTATTTATTTTTCCATAGTGTTTGCTTTTGCCACAAAAGCATGTTTTCCCAAAACATACCAGTGTGTTTTCAGGTGGAATTCAAATCACTGAGCATCATATCTGCAGCCTTTCAAGGTTTGGGTACAGATTCACTAAATGTCTACCTCTTCAATTTGGTCTAGGCAACTTGCCTATGTGTTACAGGTCCTATCAGCCAAGTAACGTCAATGGATAGGGACCAGAAGATGTGCCTTATCTACCCTTTCCCTCAAGAACATTCTCCCCTCAGAGATTAAAAATGAACCTAAACTCTTTCACAAATCCATGAAGACCTGGTCATGTGCCTAAGACCCCCAGTGTGTTATGGATTCTGTTTCTTGACTACATAAACATCCATGAGTCACTTGTTGAGTGGCTATAAAAATAAAATAAAACAAAAATGTGATCCCCCCTCCCATGCCTCCCTTAACTCATCCAAACCTGTGGCATACACTTTTTTTTTTTTTGTAAATTTTATTTGAGTTTTCACAAAAAGAAACACAATTAAAACATCTTTTTTGAAAGCAGCATAATCCCGGATTACATTTCTTCGTGCAGACACAAATTCAGGTTCATGCTCATTTTTATATTCTATTCCATATCTTACTACAATTTTACATTTTCTACATAGCTTCTCCCCTCTTTTAATTTCCTCAATTTTATTGTATTTATTTCATCTCAATTCAGATCATTATATTTATATTTTTTGTCTGTCCTGTTTCAATTGTCTATTATCTTTTCTCATTAAACAAAATTTCTCCTGTAGTTACTGATTGGAGTATGACACCTTTATATTTTTCCCCTAAAATTATAACACTCAGTATAACACATAGCTTCCATTTGGATTCTGTTTGGTACAGTCTTAAACTACACACAGTATTCTTTTTAAAAAAGGGAAAAAATTATACATGTATATAATTAAAACAACATTCCATTTCAATTCAATTTTATCATTAATATTAATATTCATTAACGTCTTAAGATTTTTCATGTTACTTTTCAATTAAACATCATACTTCTATGGGAACAATTATAAACTTTCCATAATCAATTCCCCCCCTCTTCACTTATAAAACATTGACTAATTAAAGTGTTCCCATTCCTTCCTAATTCAATTTTCTCATTTATTTTATTTCATTTACTTTGTTCACAAACATTTCACTAAGTTACGCTAACCATTCTATCCCTCATTCTAATCATATGTTGTTTCCAATTTTCTAAAATTATTTCTATTTCAAATATAACAACACAATCTCATGTACCTTTACAGAATCCCCCTTTCAGTTAGATTTTCACCCATTATCTCTAAATAGGTCCTGTTTCTTTATATCTTGCTCCAGACCTTTGTAACTTCTTTTCCTTTCCTTCTTCCCTCTCTTCTTCTCCCTCCCCTTTTTACCCCTTTGTCTCTCTACCTCTACTTCCCTCTTCTGTATTCCCCTTTTCTGTTGCTTTCCAGTATTATACTTATTTTTCGAATTATTTTTCTTTTCTTTGGTTGTTTTTTTTTTTAATCTTAAATTCTCCATCCACTTTCCTCCATTTCCTTTTTCTTCCCCACATAGAGTTACTTGTTCATTAAAGATGGCTTCTTCTTTGTCCCAGTCTTCTTGTTTTGCAGTCTTTTCTTGTTGTTTCTCATAGTTCCAAATCTCCATTTCTAAGAATTGAAAAACAAAGCCAAAGGAACCCTTCCCTTCTTGTACATCTTCTTTGTACTTAAGTTCCATTTTCAATTCATCCAAGAGTAATGCCATTGTAGAAATTTTTGAACAACCACCCGATTGATTTTAATCATTGATTTTAATCGTTCAAATATAATAGCCAAAAATCCAAAAGTCAGCAAGTAGTCCAAATATACACAAACTGTTTCTTTTTGCTCTTTCTTTTTTTCCCCCACTTTCTCTTCCTGGGGTTACTATTTAGTTGCAAAGTTTCAGTTAAAATGTATCTTTTAGAAGTCTTGTTGAAGTTTTACTTTAGATTCTTTTAAAGTCCAGGCAGTCTCCTCCCTCTTCCAGATCCTGCCCTTATTCTTTTTCTCTCCCTTCCTGCTTATAGAAGAAAAAGTTTTTAATGTCCAGAAATCTTTATTGGCATTTAGTTATATTTTCAGCTTAATTGCCTATTGATGCCAAAGCGGATTTTTCCAATTTCTTATTCTTAATTGTCAATATAAGGAAGGAGAGAGAGAGAAAAAAAAAAAGCCAAACCTTTTCCCTTTTCACTTTCTTTCGCTGCTTCCGACTCTTCTTTGGGAGTGATGTTATTTCTTGTAAAATTTAAATTCCAGGGTACCTTAGTTATTGCTTTTTCAATTTAGCCCAGTCAGCCAAAACTTTCACTTCTTATCTTCCTCCTGCATGTTTTTTTCCGGTTGAGTACTTCTTTGAGGTGGCCTTTTCTGATCACCGCTCCTACTGCCTTCAGGAAAGGGAGTTTGACCAGCTGAGAAAGAGAGATGCGGCTCTCCTCGACCCTGTTGGCAGTCTCCCCCTTCTTCACCACCTCTACAGGGTGGCTTAGCCCCGAAACCAGCCAGCTCGGGGTGCTCCAGCGGCGAGCCCAGGCAGAAACCGTGCACGATCACGGATTCCTGTATATCGCCGAAGCCCTTCAAACCGGAAGTTTGGCATACACTTTTTCTTAATATACATGTTTAAGCTATAACATTAATTGTCAAATTATAAATGGCAAGGATAAATAAAAATGAATAAATAATGAGTCAGAACTGGACCGTGCAACCTGACTGGGTTGGGTTTTTTCCCCTACCATTCATCGTCCTAAGGCGATTGCTGTATGGTTCTTTCTTAGCACATCTTTGTGAGATATTTGACACACAAGCTGATGTTGTAACAATTTCTTTGAAAATGAAAAGTTTGAAAGACTGTGTTTTAGAGACTTGTGACAAAGGATATGATATGATAAGAAATATTGAATAAATTCATGACATGCTATAACTTTATTTAAGTGTATAAAATAGAGACAGATTAGAAAAGGATAATCAGAGGTTTTTCATTTTAATGTTGCAGTCCTAAAGTTGTCAAAGTCACATTTCACCAATGAATTGTGTGAATTGTCTTCATCTGCAACTGCTCCAATTTAACAAGATTTATTTCTGTATCCAGATGAAGAGGTAAAGAGTTGTCACAATGAAATCCCAGACAAACCTACATTCCAATCTCATCAGCATAAATAAATGTAAATTCTCTTACTCTGTAAATCAGCATAAGGCCTAAGGTGTTTGGTGTTAAATTTCACTGTATTTAAGAAATTTCTCAGGTTTGTGCACCCTCCTTCCCTCCAATCCTTCTAGAATTGTAGGAAAGATTCATTTACAGAGGAGGATATAGCAGATCCTTTGGACTGTCCTGACATCTAGATAACTTAAAGGATAAGCCATTAAACCACATATGCTTATTTATGTTTGCTATTGACAATCACTGACACTAGGAATTCACATATGAATATCATTTGAATTAAATCTAACTGATTGACTTGCTATTTCCATATAGCTGATAGAATTTTAACTAATTGGACAGTTACTATTATTATTACCCAAATTAGCTTAAAAAAGAACAAAATACACCAGAAGTAGAGCCCCCTTGTCAGTCAACAGGAGTGCTCATTTACCATCAGGTTATCAAGTACCTAGGAGGCAAGGGCTTGGCAGCACAAGGAAACAACAGCCAACAACTTAATCGGTGGCCATCAACACTCCCCCCACAAACAACTAAAAAGCCACACACAATCAGGTACCATTTAAATACCACACACAGAATAGCCCAAAACATATGCCCTGCTAGAGAGAAGTTCCCCGAGGGCTCCAGCATGAGTCCAAAAGCTTCAAAGATTAAACCTCTGCTCCCAGTGACCAACCCAGATTGGATCCTACAACATTATCCTTGGACATGTACATATTCTCCATTTGTTATAGAACAAAATGTATACTTTTATTTAAACTGATGAATATTTAAAAATTACTGACTAAAGCTTCCTGCAGAGTTCAGACCACATTAATTCAAGAAATATTCTTACAATGGCAATGATTATTCAGATCATGCTGCACTGAGTTATGTAGAATTGTCAGTAAAATCATATATTAAAAAAGAGATCATGTCTGAGATTGGGAGAGTAGACAGAAATACACCCCAAATGCTTGATGTATTCATTTATTATGAACAGATGTTATCAATGAGCATTTCCAATGATAACTGGGAAAGAAACGGGGACAAAAGCTAAAAGGAAAAATGTGATATCATCACTTAAACGCCATTTGCTCCACCCAAAGAGATAGGCCACTGAAGTACACTCCACATGTATCTCAAGTATTGCTCTTACATTTGCCCTCACAGATAGCAGAGGGTACATGTTATATACATCCAAGTGTCCACATCCTGTAGAAAAGGCAACTTTGACATGCTTGCTTATTTAGTCCACTTTATATCACCAGCATTTTTTCATTCTGCCTCGACTGCACTGTTTCACTGAATGGCAAAGGAATGGCTTGGTTCATAAGAAGAACTAAAGTGTTATCATAAGATACTGAAGCAATGGTTTTACATGGTATAATCTATCAAAAATGTCAGATTTACAAAATGCAGATTTTTCTGTCCTATTTGGGCATTCTAAGTACTGTCTCTTTCCGCTGAGGTGCTGACTCGTATTTTAATGAGGCCCTTTGGTGGCTGTAAAAAAATATGAGACATGGGGAGGACAATCAAAGTTACTGTTAGTATTGTCTATTTGTCTTACAAATTTCACACTAACTACCAATTATGTTGTCATAAAACTTTGGGCTATGGCATGTTCAATTCCATATCATATTTTTAATTTTTTTTAAAGCAAAGTCTGTATTAACCTCTCCCATTTTATGGATGCCACGATAGCCATTGATGCAAGTAGCACCTCTAATGTAGCTAATAATGATATTTTAAAAGTAGTCTTGTTGTAGAAATAACAGGCAGATAGTTCAGTTAAAGATAGAGGTCCACCATGGCAAACCATGTTTCCATATTGCATGGTTCCTTGTTGTTGTTTTTGTTAAGTACTGCGCATGAGTCATAATAATTGGAGACAGCTTGGAACAGTGAACTTCAACTCTTTATTTACATCATGCAAGCAAGCCATAACGGTTCTCTTTGCCTTATATAGGCACCTTATGCATGATTCGACCAATAATCAACTAAGAACACTATTTCTAATAACCAATGAAAACCCTTAGTTAAAGACCAATCAGGTTTGTTATAGCTGACCAATCCTGGTCAAGCTGCCTGATAACCAATCAGAAGTGCAGGGCCAGAACCCTGCATTTTACCCCAAGCTTGGACCTTTATTGTATTTATTGTATACACAACAGTTTTAATGCTTACGCACATTTTTTTTTCAGGTTCAAAGGAGGTATTAATCTTACAACCTTCTCCTTGTGGTATCTCATGGGACTTCTTACCTGGGTGAAATGAAACTGATGTAGTCCAAGTGAACATAATTTAATAAGGAACAGACTCAAGAAACATTAAGGGGACTGTATTAACAAGGAGGAAAATGCTTCTTGTCATTTGCAATTCATGTAGCAAGAAGTCAGGGGAAAGATGTTATAAATGTGTAGAACTGAGAAAACAATAACATAGATAACTAGGGAGGACATCCAAATTGCTCATAAACAGTTGTCTACATTGAATTTCTTATCCTGATGATTTATAAGGTACTGCAAGGGACCCCACAATATGGATGTCAAAGCCCATGGTTCAGGTGCTTGAAAACTAAAGCAGCACAGGAGATGATATTTGAAAGCAACGAGGAAGCATGAATGTCAGTGGGTAACTTCACATTCTCCTTCCATTCTCATCAGTCATGAATCTAATGAGCTACCTACATTTATTTCAGTCTGATATAGGTATGGAATACTGTCAAGTGCAGCTGCTGGAGAAAAGCATTATTTGCTTTCTTTGTGCACTAGAATGGGTATGCTGGTCATATCTACATTATTGAAGGAATTAAGTAAATTAACAAAAGTGCACAGTACTGTGATACAGAAGTCACCACTGATCTAGGTTCCAAAGAACATTAAAGATGAAGCTCAGGCTAAGCTGCCATGGCAGCCTGACTTATTTAATTAACTTTTTAAAAATAAATAACTAACTAAATGAATGAATGAATGAATGAATGAATGAATGAATGAATGAATGAATGAATGAATAAATCTTCTTAGAAGCCAAAAAGAACCATACAATTTTCCCTCTTTGTACATTTTATCGCAACTTGAGGAGGTAGGTTGGTACCACTGTACTACCCTGATTCTCTGAGGTTTGGTTCCCACACACAGCACACAATGCAACCTCAAACCATCCCCTGCACTATTTCCTCTAGCTTCCCCATTCCTCCCCCCACAATTATTCTACTGTTTTTGCAGTCCTCTTAGTTTCCCTGTACTATTCAGTGGTTCTAGGCCAGTGACATCAAGTGACCTTATCATTCTTATTAATGGAAGTGAATTAAAGTTGTAGAATGTGTTTTGCCCCATCTTTCCTGCTCTTATTAAAATTAAGTCCTCATGAGGGAAGACATGTACAGCCAGGAAATCCAAGAACAAGCTTTTTAAAAGATTTTTTTTTTCATTGCACATCTGTAAAGCCACATAGCTCACAGATATATCATGCAAGTTTTATTATTAAGTATGCAATCCTACACGTGTGTGTATGCGCGCACACACACGTGTGTGTATAATTATTTGATTTTTAAAAAGGTGATATGGCAGTAGGAACAAAAAGGTAAATAAAACTAAGAACTCATTCTACTCCACCAGGGAAATTTATTCATTGGCTTAACGGTTCACAAAAGGGAACTTGCACTCTTGCAAAGTTGCAGAGCTCAACATATATTTACCCAGCTTTAAAAAAAAAAAATCTAAAATATCAGTGTTACTTCTGCTTTTCTACAGGCCCTTGTCCAGGAAGGTAGGTAAGCTCTGCTGCTCTTTTAAATTTGGGCACATGGTTTGCAAGTTATATTGTGTGTTTTATTCATTTATTTAAAACATTTATATAGTCCTCCATGTTTAGTACTGGGCATGGGTCGAAATAACTGGAGACAGTCTTTGAACGGTGAACTTCAGCTCTTATTTGCATAGTGACTTGAATAACAACAACAGTGAACTCTGCCTTATATAGGCATCTCTTCTACGTTTCAACCAATAATGAGCTAGGAACGCTAGCTCTTTTAACCAATAGGAACTCTTAGTTAAGGACCAATCAGGTTCGTTAGAGCTGACCAATCCTGGTTGAGCTGCCTGACAGCCAATCAGAAGTGCAGGGCCAGAACCCTGCACTTTACCTCAAGCTCCAAATTTATTAACTTACTGTATACACAACACCCCTTCCCCCTGGCTTCTCAAATCCGGTATGGTTATGTAGTCCTTCAAATAGGACGGTTGTCTTTTGAGTCTTTTAGATTTCCGTTGGATTGGCTGATTGCAATCCTGTTGAGGTAGTTCGTTGTTTAGCAGCGATTCTGCTTCAGGTTCAGAGTTTATTTCTTCCTCGTTTCCTACATTATTCTCTATTCCCTGAGGTGCAATTGTTTCCTCTTCTTGCCCCATTTCTTGCGTGTCGCTCACTTCGTCGTTCCCTTCGAGCGGGTTCCCTGGAACTTCCTCATCTTCCGTACTTTCCCCCCCCCTCAGTTTGGTCATAGGGGAGCTGTTGACTGGCTGGTGCAAGTCATGACCGCAATTGGTCGATATGCCGTTTTACAGTTTATTATCCAGGCATTGCACTATGTAGGATTTGGGGCCGGTTACACGTACTACTGTCGCCTCTATCCATAATGGG
>BHEV01030555.1:0-27150 GCA_004319985.1 Emydocephalus ijimae
TCAGTTTATATGGCAAGAGCAAAGACATAGAATTGATTCAATTGAGAAAGCAGAATTATTTTATGCAGAATATTTCAGAGACAAGGAAGATGAGAGGGAAAGACAAGAAGCAATACTCAAACTACAAGAGGAGTGCCTTGAAGTGATTCAAAAAAAAAACAAAAAAACAAGGAGCTGTAGGAGACAATGGGGAACCTAAAGAACAACAAGAGGTGAGGTCAACCAGAGCTGTTAACCCCTCCTAGAAAGTATAAAACATGGAAGAGAAAAAATTGATTACAATTAATACAAATGGACTTAATTCTGCTATTAAAAGAAGGAAAATATTTCATATATTAGAAAAATTGAAATTTGATATAATTTGCCTACAAGAAATGCACATTAAAAAACAATATGAACAACTACTGGTACAGCCAAAATTAGGGAAAATATTTACTTCACTGACACGAGTTAAGAAAAGAGGAGTAGTCTTATACATTAAAGATACAATTCCAGCAAAACAAATTTATATGGATGATGATGGAAGAGTCTTGATGATGGAGATAATAAACAATAATGTGAAATTACTTTTAATTGGAATTTATGCTCCAAATGACAATCAAGAAGGATTTTATAATTGACTTAGAATATGACAATATATGTATGTTGGGGGACTTTAATGAAATAACTAACGAGAAGATGGACTATAAAACACAGAAAAGAATAAAACAAAACAGAAAGAATTTGCCAAAATCCTTTTTTTAAATGACAGATGAACTAAACCTAAAGGACGCTTGGAGAAAAAGAAATATTAAAAATAGACAATATACTTTTTATTCAAATAGACACTCATCATGGTCCAGAATAGATATGATATGGATGTCAGCGGAATTGATTATTAACATACAGGAAATCAAGATGGAAACTGGTACCTGGGCAGACCACAATCCAATGACAATTAAGTGGAAAGGACAAAGAAAAAGATCTAGATGGACTTTAAATAATGCTTTATTAAAAGAAAAGGACTTCACACAGAAATTGGAGAAAGAATTGGATTTCTTTTTCAAGGAGAATAGAATGGAAGATACATCAATACAAAACTTGTGGGATACAATGAAGGCTTACCTTAGGGGTTTGATAATAAACAAAACAAAGATAAGTAACAAAAAGAAAAGACAAGTGTTGATAATGTTAGAGAATTATTACAAGAGACTTGAGAAAGAACTACAAAAACCACCATTAAAAAAAAGATGTGAAAATACAAATGGACATAGTTAAACACAAAATGGGACTAATGGAAAAAGAGGAACTAGCACAGAAAATTAGAAATGCTAAGCAAAAGATGCAAATAAGCCAGGCAGATGGTTAGCATATAAATTGAAAAAGGAGATAGAATCAAGAAAAATAGCTCAATTGATAGATAACCAAGGGCAAGCCTGCTAGGGAAACACAGAGAAGAAGAAAAATGTACAGGACTTTTATCGGAAGTTATATTAACAAGAGATAATAGAGGAAGGGAAGATTAAACAATATCTCCAGAAAGCAAATTTGCCTCAGATACCAAAAGATATTGAAATGATGTTAGAAGGAAACATAATGATGATGGAACTAATGAAAGCAATTAAAAACCAAAATAATGGAAAAGCACTGGGCCCGGATGGATTGCCCACTGAATTTTATAAGACATTCCAGGAGCAGTTGAACCTTTTGCTTCTGGAAGTTATGAATGTAGTTATGTTAAAAAAGAAGACACCTAAATCATGGTCAGAAGCATATATTACACTTGTGCCAAAGGAGGAAGTGGACCCGCAATTAATTAAGAACTATTGACCCATTTCCTTATTGAACTCAGACTATACAATTTTTGCTTCAATAATGGCAGAAAGACTCAAATGATATTTAAATAATTTTATTTACCCCAGTCAAAATGGATTTCTACCAAAGAGACATATTAAAGACAATATGAGAACTATCCTGGACACATTGGAATACTATGAGGCACATCCTAAAAAACAAATGGCCTTGATATTCTTAGATGAACAGAAAGCCTTTGATAATGTAAATTGGCGATTTATGTTATTACAATTGGAGCAGATGGGCTTTGGTAAGAAATTTATTCAAGCCATAGAAGCTGTATATCATGATCAAACAGCAAAGGTAATGATTAATGGGGAATTAACAGACTCCATTGCTATAAAGAAAGGTACAAGACAAGGTTGCCCATTGTCACCTGTTGTTTGTGTTAACATTAGAAGTGCTAACTAGAGATTTAAGAGAAGCGAAAGAAATAAAAGGAATGAAAATTAAGAAAGAAGAATACAAATTACAAGCATTTGCAGATGACGTGGTTTTTATATTAGAAGACCCACTGGCAATAGTGACTAGGTTGATAGAAAAGATAGAGGAATATGGAGTGGTAGCTGGTTTAAAAATAAATAAAGATAAAACAAAGATTCTGATGAAGAATATGCTTGTAAAACAGAGGGAAGAATTGGCAGAAGTCTTGGAAATCCAGGTCACAAATAAAGTTAAATATCTGGGAATACATTTGACAGCAAGATGTGGCACACTTAAAGAGAATAATTATAATAAACTCAATCAACAGATTGTGACAGACTTGGCAAAATGGGAAAACTTACAATTATCATTAATAGGGAGAATATCAACAATTAAAATGAATATTTTACCAAGAATTTTATATTTGTTCCAGACAATTCCAATTAGATTAGGGAAAGAGTATTTTTATAAGTTGAATAAAATAGTGCTGAAATATATCTGGCAGGGGAAAAAAGCAAGAATAAAATTAAAGTTATTACAAGATGCTAGAATAAGAGGTGGGTTCGGTCTGCCAAATTGGGAGTTATATTATCAAGTGACAATTCTGATATGGGTCAAGGAATGGATTACATTGAGAAATACTAGATTATTGACACTTGAAGGACATGATTTGTTGTTGGGTTGGCATGCTTTCCTATGGTACAAGGGAACTAAAACACATGGATATTTTAGAAGACACTATATACGAGAGGCTTTATTATTAAATTGGGAGTAGATTAAAAGGAAACACTATTTGAAAATTCCAGTCTGGCTTTCAACTATAGAAGCGTTTTCATATCCAGTGATATATAAAATGGAACAAACAGTTAGGTATGGTCAAATTATGAATGAAAAGGGTGAACTTAAATCTATGCAAGAACTGGAGCAACGAAGTATAAGGATGAATTGGTTTTCATATGCGCAAATACATTCTAGATATGATAAAGATCTCAAAACAGAAGGTTTTTATAATAAATTGACTGCCAGATAAAATTTTAACAGGTACTGATGAAAAGGTGATTAAGAAATTATACGGATATTTATTAGAGGTTAAATTAGAAGAAGAACAAGTTAAAGAAACAATGATTGCATGGGGGAAAAAAATTGGATACGGGATTGACCTAGAGAGATGGCAAAAACTATGGTCTCAAAATTATAAAATGACAATGTCAACTGCATATAAAGAAAATTTGTATGAGATGTTTTACAGGTGGCAACGAGAATAGCAAGAATGTTTAAGAATAAATCCGAAAAATGTTGGAAATGTCATCAGATACCTGGCTCATTTTACCATACGTGGTGGACATATGCAGAGACAAAAAAATATTGGACTAAAATCCGCACATGGTTGGAAAAAATGATAAAAAGTCATATTGATTTTAAACCAGGGATATTTTTATTGGGTATTGTACGAGAGATATACAGTAGAGAACTGATATATTTGATTGTGAATGTACTAACAGCAGCTAGAATTGTATTTGCAAAGAATTGGAAAGATGAGAAATTATCAACACAGGAGGAAGTTATTAAGAAAATAGTGGAATGTGCTGAAATGAGTAGATTGACATTTGAAATTAGAGAAAAAAAAGAAAAACAATATTATATGGGATTTACTTTATCAATGGTTAGGAAAAAAAAGTGTGGAAATGATATATTTTATAGATAACTTTACAATATAAAAATAATAGAATTTAAGAGAAAATGATATAAGAATGTACTTTTTATTAGATGAAGTGGCAATGGAAGTTACATTACATATTGGTTTAAAATGTTGAATATCTTATATAAAGTGGTGGAACAAATAGTTATTGTCAAATGAAAGAACCATAATAATAATAATATTTATATATATACATAAAATGGAAAATGTGAGGATTTATGTGACTTGTGAAGGAGGACTATGGACATGTAGCACAAAAGAATTGCAACCAGTTGACACACTGTATGTAATTGGAAGATGGTTTTATGTTTTTATGTATTGTTTTGTCTGTGTTTGTTTAGAAAAATAAAAAACTTTTTAAAAAGTCAAAGCGTTTTTGAAGACTCTTGCCATTTTAGGGATTTCTTTTTGTTAAGGAAGAAGGTTGCTAAGGCAAACCAAATAAGGAAGTATAGTTGGGGGGGGGGGAGTTGACAGAGAAATATAAAGAATTAAGGCTGTGATTTTAGTTTATTATTGTAGTAACTTGTAGTTTGATCTTCTTTGCTGTGGGTGACTAAAATTTTCTGATCCTGATTAAAAGAGGAAGCCAAGATGGTGGAGCAAAGTATTAGAGATACTGTATTTTTTGGATTATAAGATGCACTAACCCCCCCCCCCAAAAAGTGGGTGCATGTTATAGAGTAAATATGGGCCCTTTTTTGGCCTCCCAAAATGCGTCCAGTTTTTGCCCTCCCCAGTGTCCAGAAGAACACTGCAGGCCAAAAAAGCATCCATTTTTTTTGCCTCCATGGGTTCTGTTTTTGGCCTCACCAGGAGGACAAAAAACGCGGAGGCCTCCAGGGGCAAAAAATGGGAGCATTTTTGGCCTGCAGAGTGCTTTTAGATGCCGAGGAGGGCAAAAACGGGATGCACGGAGGCTTTGGGAGGCCAAAAACAGGCATGTCTTATAGTGCAAAAAATATGGTATATTTGAAAGGCATAAAATCCAATTTGGTGACCAGCTGTACTCCAAGGATGATTTTAAAAATCCTTCAAATTACTTTTGAGATGCAAACTTGTAGATAATGTTACCAAATTCCAAGGCAACTTTACAAGTACTTGAAAATCCAGACGAGTTCATTGCAGTTTTGGAAGAACCTGATATTAACTTCCACTATTATGGTTTAAATATAAACCTCTCAACACAACTGAAAGAAGAGCGTTGAGAAAAAAGACAAAATTGGGACTTTTTCTTTAAGAATATTAACAAGATTGAGGATTTCATGATAAAAAGAAAGGCCTATAACTCCTTGATAAAACTTGCAGAGAAGAAAAAGATTTTACTCCATGAAGATAGTTCTATAAGGATAGTTTGGAGGGAGGGATCTAAATATAATAATGAAGTTTAAAACTTGCATGGTAAGAAGTCAAAGAAAAAGATGCATTAGAGAGTTTTGATTTTCAAAAAAGTGTTTTAAAAGGGTGAAAAAAAGGGATTTTTTTCTTCAGTAAGGTCAAAGATTTTGAAAGAATACAATGAATCTTGTTAATAAAAATGGTGACGGTTCACAAAGATTATTCGGTAGAAATAGAAATATATACTATTTCTATAGCAAGGACATAAAGCAGGAATGGTTAAATTGATTATTTTATTCAAAGAGGAAAATATATTCTCAGATATCACTTCTGGATGTTGTGCTTGTGATTAAAAAAAATGAAACTTTGACTTTGGTTTTATTGATCAGAAAAATGTTATTAAAGAAATGGTTAGTTATTAACATGTAAAAGCAAAAGGTTGAGGTTGGAATATTTTTATCTTGTACTGTACTAAAAAGAGTCAATACCTCCGCACCTTTTTTTCTTTTCCTCTTGTATCTCACACCCCCTTTCCCCCACTCCTTTTCCTTCCCTTAATTTCTTATTTTTATTTATTTTCTTTGTATTTTATATAATAAATCAAATAAAATTTGTAGAAAAGAGCAGCAATAATATTAATGACAAAAATATGTCAGGAATACTAAGCCCTACAGAAACAATTAAATACACTGTTAATTCCATAATATGTATTAAAGTAGCTATGCAAACAACTGGATTATTTTATGTTTGTTTTCTTATTCCTTTAATTTGACATTAACTTTTTTAAAAAATACATAAAATTCCATTTTATTTTCAATAAATATGTTTGAAACAAGACAATGCTATGCAGAATAAATCCAAGAGAGAATGAGATCCTTACCTCACTCTGGTTAAAATAATACTCCTGTCTGGAATAAAAAAAAACAAGCTTAATCAATTTGTCTATAGAATAATAAACAAAACTTTAATTCATATGCTGTTACCTTAAACATTTTAGTTACATCAGCCTCATAGACATTTATAATCATCAGATAATATCGTACGCTTCCAGTTACAGTTTGCAGGTTGCCATTTTGTGATAAATATAAAAATGAACTTAATCTATAGGCATTGTCCTGTGAGATCTTTCCCTGTGTAAGTAAATTAGGTTGCAATGTTGAAATTTTAAGGTACCTTAAAAAAAAAAACCAGCCTTTTTATATTGGCTTTTCCTAGCTGCTAACTGTTACAATATCTGTCTTTTTAAGAATTTTTAAAAAGTTTCTGAATTTAATTCTTGATTTTAATATAGTGTTTTAATTACATTATTTTTCTAAGCTACTTTAGGTCTGTTAACGAGGAGGTTATATAACAAAATTGTGGAATACATCTCTTTACAAAGAAACAATTATAAATGATACAGACCTTTAAATAACTGAAATCATGATATTAGTGTTCCCATTTTACTTTTTTAAAGAATTGCATTAACATTGAATCAACAATGTCAGTAGTACTGTGTTTATCAGGAACAGTTTGTTCCCAGAATATGCTATTAGAGAAAATTTGCAACTAAACTTTTCTGAGAATAACATAAATATGATTTTCTCCTTGAATACAGATAAAGGTAAAGCTTTCCCCATCCAGTTGTGTCCGATTCTAGGGAATGTTGTTAATCTCCATTTCTTAATCAAGGGAGTCACTGTTGTCCAAAGACATTTCTGTGGTCATGTGGCCAGCATGACTGTACATTGAAGCCAATAGTGGGATTCAAATTTTTTTACTGCCGGTTCTGTGGGCATGGCTTGGTGGGCATGGCAAGGGAAGGATACAGTAAAATCTCCAGTCAGAGGTGGTATTTGCTGGTTCTCCGAACTACTCAAAATTTCTGCTAATGGTTCTCCAGAACTCATCAGAACTTGCTGAATACCACCTTTGATCAAAGCATGGAGAACGCTGTTACCTTCCCACCAAAGTGATACCTATTTACCTACTTGCATTTGCATATTTTCAAACTGTTGGATGGACCGGAGCTGGGGCAAGTAATGGGAATTCACACTTTCATGCAATGCTCAGGTCTTGAATCTGGGCTGTCAGTTTTCGAGCTGATAAGCTCAGCATCTTTAACTGCTGAATCATTGCTCCTGAAATTGAATATATGTAAAAAAAACCCATCCACTTGCATGTCATTAAGTGCACAGTGCAAAAGAGCTGCCTATTGAAAGAAGGCAGACAGCTGTATTCTATGTTCAGAATGGAATTCCTGTGCGAGGACAGAGAAAGGAAGCTCAGACCAGTGGTGGGATTCAAAAAATTTTCACTAGCAGCTCCGTGGGCATGGCTTGGTGGATTTGGCAGGGGAAGGTTACTGCAAAATCTCATTCCCTCCCCACCCCCCCAATCTGCTTTCCAGCTCCATTCTCCTGTGCAGGGCAAAAGAAGAAGACTCAGCCGATCAGCTGGGACTCAGAGGCAGAGAATAGATGGGGTGGGGCCAGTCAGAAGTGGTATTTGCCGGTTCACTGAACTGCTCAAAATTTCCGCTACTGGTTCTCCAGAACTGGTCAGAACTTGCTGAATGGTCTGGCTCAGACCATAAAGATCTGAGCTTTGTTTGTCCAGCCCATTGCAGGCCTTTCCCTCCCATCCATGCAAAAAAGGAAATTCCTGCTCCAGGCCAGAGAAAATAGAATAGAATTCTTTATTGGCCAAGTGTGGTTGGATACACGAGGAATTTGTCTTGGTGCAAATACTCTCAGTATACGTAAAAGAAAAGATACATTCGTCAAGAGTCAAGAATCGTAAGATGCAATACTTAATGATAGTCAAAGAGTACAATAAGCAATTAAATCATACTAGTCACAAGTGGGAGGGGATGGGTGATAAGGAGTGATGAGAAGATTAACAGTAATAGTAATGCAGACTTTGTAATAGTTGAACAGTGTTGAGGGAATTAGAAGAAGATTTGATCCCAAACACTCAAGCTTCCTTTTTCTGATTCAATGTAGCAGTTACCTTCCTCTGTATGCTAGCTTTTAAAGCCTTCAGAAACATTGCATGAATTAGCTTTCTGGTTAGAAAGCTAGCAAATATAATCTTTCTATTATATTTCCTTCCAGGAAGGAGACTGGAAAAGCACTCTTTAGCTTTCTGGCTGGACTCCCCCTTCAAATAGTCATTAAGTGACTAGCTGTACATTGAGGACTACCTGTATTTAATATATGATAGGGTAGATGAATTAATACAGTAGATTATTAACAAAATGCTTCAACTTTATATGACATAATACAAAGGATGGTACTTATATTTCATTTAACAGTTGCCTTTCATAAATATCTAAATATCTGTTCCCATTGCTCTATAAACAACAAACTTTCAAGCCTACTGTAGTACAGAACATCCAAACTAGTTTTCAGAATTGGAAACTTCATGCCTGCATGATATTTTTGTGTTTTGAAGGATGTTCCTATAAGCTCAGAGACAAGAAAGGAAGTCTATTTTACTGTGTGCAAGATATGTAACGTTAAAAAGATAAAATAGCCATGTGTTTAATATCTAGAGAAAAATGACAAACTGATATTAAAGGTACAGGAATCCTTTATACCAGGGCCGTCAAACTCCTGGCCCACAAATCAGATGCCTCACATGCTGGCCACACCCATGCCCCATTTAGCAAAGGGGAAAGAAGTCCCAATACGTCACGTGACACTGTTGTGATGACATAAGTTTGACACCCCTGCTTTATACCTTTAAAAATACCAAACACTACTAATAGTATTTCTGTAATTGGATCTTCAATAAAAATATATTTACCTTTCAGAGGATTTCTTTTTAAGCATAATGTATTGAAACACCTATGAAACATTAATTAAAAAGTAAATAACACTTTTTTTCATAAAGGACATCTATGAATTACATTGGAAGAAATACCTACTGCTTATCATTTATGTGTTCATGCACTACATTACTTTAGACAATAAAGTTATTCATACCTGAAAGGGCAAGACTTTGTTCTGTGACATTATTGCAAAAAGACTAAATAAATTTATTAGATATAACTGAAAATTGAGTGGTTGATACATCCCTTTATATCACCTGAAAAACTTATCTACAGCATCAGTCAAAAAGTCTAAAATGTGACTTTCTTAATTACAGTAGGAATTGGAGTGGGATAGAGGGGAAATCCTCTAAAATTAGTAAAAGTATTTTACATATAATAGCTAATTTCAAATAATTCCTCCATTTTGCACATTTCCTAACTCTTTGAACAAGCAGTCCTCATTTAGCAGCAGCCTTGGATAGTGTCATTTGCAAATATAACACTAATAAACTGTAATAAACATCATTTTCCAACCAATGTGTACATTTACTACAACAAATATCTACTTAACTTGCAGTTAGCACTTTTTAGGGAAGTGCTGCACTGCAGAGAAAACAGTTCAGGAAGAGATAGCTGAGAAGAGGCAAAACAACAACAAAAACAACAACAACAACACACACACACACACACACCAGATCAGACAAAGGGCACTATGAGAGAATTTTATCTGAATGAGATGGCAGCAAACCAGCAATTTCACTTTCTCTGATAAATGGTGCACTTAGCAACTCTTTCACTGAAACAAATTGCAATCACTAAATGAAGCCTAGCAATATTTCCATAAACCTCTGTATTAGTCTTTTGGGAAGGTTTCAGGGCAGGAAAAGGTGTAAAAACTCATTCTGATGTTTTTTGCCTAAGAGTGTACACTATTCAATACATTCAAAACTGTATTGTTCACCGGCATTTTTGAATAACAAAAGTTGATACATTCAACCTCTAAACTACTTTTCTGTGGATGATAGGATCCCTGGGATTGTTACATCAAAATTGGGTAGCTGAAAATTGGACCTCCAATAATTATTTTGTTTTAATATTATGACACAAATATACTAAAGGTAAAAGAAAAAAGAGTGATAGCATACCTTTGTAACAATTACTGAAAAAACAATAAAAACTACTGGAAGCAGAAATGTCTTCATATATCTAACTGGAGTCTGAAATTAAAGTAAGTTTTATGTAGAGAAATTTGATGATAAAACTGTAAAAAAATTCATTTTTAGGAAGTAGTCACAATTACCACTAATAAGTCAGTATTTTATTTTGTCTGGCATTTTCAATTATCACATCTATGAATTTCTGTTCCCCTTCTTTCTATTCAAAAACTTCTGCCTCATCTAGGGTCATATGCAAATTTATTTTGTAAAATTCCTTCATTTGAAATGAAATTTTAATTATATAATTTCTCCATTAGGAAAATCATTCTTGAAAGACATATAAATACATCACAGGATTTAGAATCCTTTATCTACAAAGGATCCTCTATTGGATTCATGTGGATTATTTTATATAGTTAAATGATCACTTCCCAGTCAGAAATAATTCTTATTTATGCCTAATTTCTTCACCAATACACATTTGGAAACTATTTTGGTTTGGACTGGGAAACCTTTGGGCCATAATAAATAAATATGCATTTATTCTGAACTCATTTTATTGTTCATTTCTACTATATTATAGAATTTAATTTACTTTCAAATAAGTAAAACTATTTAAATTAGAATTTCACTTTTAATAGTGAAACTATTATGCTACTGAGTAGTTGGTCTATGGATTATATGACCAATCATTATGATTCAATCTAACTGGTAATGCAGAAACAAAATCAACGAAGTAGCAAGTAGAGATAAACTGAACAGCATTTTCTTAACTTCACCTTTAATGTATATAGTATATAAATTTCCCATGTGTGAGAATTGAGCACTTTGTCATTAATATGCTAATTATTCAGAATAGTGTTTAGACCAGGTGTCAGCAACCGCAGCTCTGGAGCTGCATGAGGCTCTTTCGTCCCCATGCTGTGGTTCCCTGTCAGCTGAACCTATCACTGGCTGGCCTTGCCCCTCGCCCTTCCCTCTCAGTCACTCTTTGCCTGGCCTAAGAAGATAAGGGCAATGATGGTGGATGGAGCCTTGCTCCATATTCCAGAGTGGGAGCCAAGCGCCCCTGTACTTGCCTCTTCTTCCGGCCCTTGTTGGTGCTGCATGCACCTCGGTCGCTCGGGGAAATGCGCGACTTGCTCTCCACCCCGAGGCACTGGCCTGGCTTGGTTGCAGCTGATGCTCCACATCATAATGGGCTCCAGGAAGAGGAGGGAAATAAACAAAATATCGGGAGCCACAAAATCTGGGTAGGTGTGGTTGGGGGTGGTCATGTGATTGGGTGGGAGTGAATGATGTTGAGTTGGCCATGCCCACCCAGGTTATATGGCTCCAGGTGTTTTTCTCTCTCTAGGAAATGGGTCCAAATGGCTCTTGGAGGTTTAAGGTTGCAGACCCCTGGTTTAGACAAGGTTTTTAAAGTGTCTCTGCTTTTGTACACACACAAATACATATATACATTCAATCTAGTCAAAATATCATTTTGAATGGAGGTGAGTTGTCAAAGTAGAAAAAAGACAGATAAAAATTGAATGTTTTTAATTTTTTAAAAATTAGAATTAGTCCTTGATTTACGACCAGTAACTTAGTAGCTAGTAACCATTTAAAGTTATTTACACATGTACGTTGGGATTAGTTAAAATCCATATTTGAAATTCCAAAAGTTGTCCCTCCAGTTACATGATTGAACTGTGAGACCTCAGCAACAGGGCTATACTTATAGCCATTTGCATATGCCCTGTGATCATGTGGCTGCATGTTTTATTGGACCTACTTCCAGTACCTACTTCCAGTACCTACTTCCAGTTTTTGCCAAAACCACACCCATAGTGAACCATTGGTTTGCTTAACAACTGCCAAAAAATAAGTCATAAAATTTGGTGTGACATATGGCCGATTTGTTTTACAACTATCATGACTTAATACTGTGATGGCCCAATTTTAGTTGTAAGTCAAACACTATCTGTATCAATAGATTTGTATGTTAATCTTATTGATTGCAAAATGTTTGAAATGTACTGAATGAATGAATGAATCAATGATACTTACCTCTTTTTCCATGAAATCAAACTCCACAGCACAAGTATACATAGATGTATCAAAATCTCTATAACCAATAAGTTTTGCTTTTAACAGATTACTTATATGGACCTAATTGAAAAAAACGACAGTGAAATATTTGTTAGACAAATTTGTATGGATGTGAACTGTAATATAAAATGGGGAAGAAACCATTATTGGCTGATAACTATATTCAGTTTTGATTAATTATTTCTATCATTTTATACTTAGTTATAAGTGTCCTGTACCCCTCTATTTTTAATCTGCAACCAGACACTTCTGCAATTCACTGAGAGAGCAACAAATGTACAACCTACATAATTCCCAGCATCTCCACCAGCATAAAAGAGTGAAGAAAGGAGGACCAGAAGAATGCCCCTGCAAAAGTTTCAGTAGATTCTGGGTGTCAGTGAAAATGGAGCCTCAGTTTTTCATTCCAAGATGAGGACATGTATTACTTGACACCCCTTCAAATCTTCAAGAAAGAGTGCTGTGAAACTTAACTACATCACTCAGAGAGTACACTTGATACAGCCATAGTTTAAGACATTTACAAACTGTCAAATAACCTACTACTGCATAATGGTTGCTGTGTTCCATAATTTTCTTCAGGTAGCACATCCGGTAGAAGATTCCAAGAGGGTGATTAATTAATAGATTTAAACTTAGTATTAATTTACTTTCTAAACTACACTATAATACTCTATTCATGGGCATAGTTCTCAAGTGTATTTTTACAACTTCAAGTAAAATAATGGTATCGAATATGAAAATTTAACATTATACATATTACCGAAAGAGAATACAAAATATACAAAGCTTACATACATTATTCTGACAGCAAACATAAAACCTAAGTTTTAACTTACATCATCAGATATTCCAAATATTAGACACATCAAGAATTTCAAAATAATTGTCCCAAGCAGGCAAGAAAATCCTTCCAAAGCCTATAGAAATGATAAGAACAGGGATAACGTCCTTCAGATTGGGTCAATTATATTTGATTGCAATTTCCACATTTATTCTGTTCCTAAACTGTAAGAAAACTTAGTCTTAAAAATAGGAGAGGCAAAATCTGATTCATCTACATTTTGATTTGATTTTTCTGCAATTCCAATATTTTTCTCATTTTTTTGCAGAAAATATTCAGTCATCATTGTTTAAAGTATGAAAGAAATACTTTTAAAATTGACCAGTACTAGAGAAAGTATATATTAGAAAGATTTCCACATAAGTACAACTGTAATTATTATAACAAAATAGCTATTTTAATTTTACATAACTATTTGTTCTGAACTATATTCTAAATTTAAATAAATCAGGAACAAGAAGGAAGCTTCCATTCAGGAACTGAATAAAGTTTATTAAGGAACTGAATAAAGATTTTTGCTTATGTTTCTCTGAATAGTCAAAAATTACTTTCTCAGCCATTCTTTTATTATTAAATTTAATTGTAAGCCATGATTTTATGAATTTAAAAACTAATAACTTGAGCCTATTGCTACATTGAGATGCAATAGCAACCTGTATACTCACAAATAGGAAATAAGTTGAGAAAATATTTGATAGAAGAAAAAGCAGAATGCAAGGCAAGTATTTTGCTCTGCCTATGCTTGCAATACTGTGTTTATAGAATCAGTATTTCTTTATTTATAGCAATAGCACTTATATACTTATACTATAGACTTATATACCATTTTACAGAGCTTTACAGCCTTCTCCAAGTGGTTTACAAAGTCAGCATATTACCTTCAACAATCTGGGTCCTCATTTAACCCACCTCGGAAAGATGGAAGGCTGAGTTAACCTTGTGCCTGGTGAGATTTGATCTGCCAAATTGCAGGTAGCCAGCACTCAGCTAAAGTAGCCTGCAGTACTGCACTCAAACCACTGCGCCACTGTATATCTGATAATATTTGTGCCATAAAATATTAAACTTACCCACAAAGGAATATTTTTAGTACGCAATTTCAGGTACTTAGGGCCCAGTTCCAGAATACTCTAGAATAAGAAAATTGTTGCATTAGCACTTACAGCTTTAGCATTAGTTCCAGGATATTTCTGTAAATATGTCAGAGTGTATTCATGAACTGGAATTGAGCATGGAAACAAGGTCGGTCAATGAATAGGAATAGCAACTAAGTCAGCTAACGAGGACTGTTTTGGAAACTGAAACTAGAATTAGCCTAGGCTGGAAACTGAAACTAGAAGTAGCCTAAGTGTGGCTCTATGTTAAGCTCTGCAGCTATATTGAGCTCTGAGTCTGTCTATTGAAAATGAAACTGGTTCTCTCCTCTGCTGTGTATAACGCTTGCCTGCTGAACAAAAGTGAAACTGATGTCTGTTTCTGAGCTGCTGAGTTGCTGCTGAAGCTCTGAACCTGCTTGACTTTGCTCCATGTTGGAGAAATCTACAGCTGGTTTGTAAAATATTTATAAAGACATTAAATGAAGCATCAGCCATCTGTGTTTATTCTTCTGGCGCTGAATTAATGCTGCAATAGGTTATTGGCCCAGAAGGCCAGAAAAAGACTGAATTGTAATTAAAGCTGAGAGACTGCCTGTTTTAAAAGTAAGAAACAAGGCAAGAGGCTTTGAAGGATTGCTGAAAAAATTAAAGAGAGCTTTCTCCCCCATTTAGGTCAGAAGAACTATATTATTTGGGCTGCAAAGATGGAATGTTCCCCGAAGACTAAACAGCTTTGGAATATTGTTGAAAATCCACTCCCGGCATCATTGAAAGCTGCAGATCAGAAGCTGCATGATAGAGCATTTTCATATACCCTCTTAGAAGATGATCAGTTTATCAATATATCTGATTTGAAGATTGCAAAGGAAGTCTGGGATAAATTGAGGACTGTTTATGTGAGTGTATATATGCAACATTGTACAATTATCAAGAAAGTCATAGAGCTCATTTGCAGCCAAGTGGAACAGCATTTTGCTCATATTCAAACTTTGTTTGTGGAATTAGAACAACATGGGATGAGGATTCCTGAATCTCAGAAAGTGCTTTTAGTTTTGAACAGCCTAGATGGGGCATTGTGTCTGCAGTGTTTGAATGCAAACCAGAGCAACAATTGAGTTTGGAAGCTCTGAAAGTGCATCTGATAGCTGAAGCGCAGAAATGCCATTACAGAAAAAGCCACGAGGAAAAATTTCTGAGGAGGGGCCCAAGAGGAGCAATGGAAATTTCCACAGCCATACTATCTGCAGAGAGCAGCACAGAGATAAGAGTCTTGGAGTTTCCAGAGACCAACAGAACAGCAGTAGAAGATATCAGATTACAGCTAAGAAGAAAGCCCAACAACAGAAACAAAGTTTCATCTGTGGTGACACTAATTTAAAGAAGGACTACTTGCAAGACAGAAGAAGTTTGCAAGGAGAGATTGATGGACAGATTGCTGTTGCAAAAGTCTGCAATAGTAATGAAAGAAATCAATGGCTTATAGACAGTGGGGCTAGCCAAACGATTATTAATATTGCTAAATTATTTTACAGGATGGATGCAGCTGCAGGAGACACAGTAGCCTGGGCAAATAGCAAAAAGGCTAAATTCACTGGAAGAGGCAGTGTGCAAATTCTACATTTGGAAACAAGATTTAATAATTTGCTGTGTGTCTCTAGACAAGCAAGGATTTGAGACCACAAATTTTAAATGGGCAGTGTCTTATAAAGAAAAATGGAGACTTCCAGTGGTGACTCATGTCATGGCGGTACAGAGGAACAGCTCTCCGTTCCCTGGGATTTTCATGTCTGGCAGCTGATCGAGGTAAAGTTCAGTCCTGGAGGGACCAGCAGAGAGAGGGGGGAACTCTTGGAGATGGTAGGGAGAGTTGCGGCTCCCAGCAGATTGAAGAGGAGAGCCCGCAGCCCGACGCGAAAGAAGCCACCCCTAGGGCAGACCCATGAGCTGAGGCAGTATGGCAGCAACTGGCAAGTTGTGGATGTAATCGAGTCTAGAAGATTGGTGAAGATTGGATCAGAGAGCAGTCAAACTGAAAGAAGCTTCCAGCGAGGAAGGGCTAAATGTGAACAGTAAGCGGCAGAAGTTTCTTTTTCCCTCCTGCACAGGGAGCAGATTGGCAGCTGAGGAAAGAAAAGCGTTAAAACGTTAAGATTATAAGATTATAAGAGAAGAGAAAGAGAAGAAGAAAACATTTTTCTGGGGAAACTGCCTTTTGAAGATTGACACTGTATAACTCCAATTCGGGAAAAAGATAGAATTGACGGGTGGGAAGAAGAATCGTGGATGAATGACTGTGCAGATCATAGTGTGAGAAAGAACAAGAACGGAGAACTGATGCAAAACTGACAAGTGATGACTAACTGTTTTTTTTTCTTTTCTTTTTTCCTCTTCCTACATGAATTAATACTATCAGATTTATATTAATAATATTTATTTTTACTTATATTTATAATACTTTATCATTTATATTAATATATCATTATTGAATTAATAAAGCTAATATATTTATAAGTAAGAAATTTAAGATAAAGGAATAATTAGATTCCATTCCTTAGTGGTAGTATTTACATAATCTTTATATATAGATTATGTTTACATAGAGTTATATAGAGCATATTAGAATTTGTTTAAATTTTTTAATAATTTCTGAATATTAAGATTGGAACTGATTTACATACTTGAAGCACTTATAATTTTAGCAGCTGATAATTAATTAATATTATAATATAAGGAATGTTATTATAGTATGATACATTATTGATATTATTGACATCAATTAGTAAGCATTAAGTATTAACTGTATTAATAGTATTTATTGTATTTATTATATCACATTTCGTATCTTAAATAATTATTTTTCTTCTTAATTATACTGATAAATTATTAACCATTAACTACTGCTGTTAATTCTCTAAACTGATTATTAATTGATATTATTTATCTTTATTAATATTGATTTATTTTATTTATTAACTAATTTATTGACTACCAAATTGAGAAATAACTCCAAAAGAGACTAATTAACCCAGATGGTAATTTGGGAAAACATCTGTAAGATATTAGGATAACAGCATAAAATTATAGAGAGATGACCAGCATTACAACTGTCAAGACAGGGAAAAAAACTACATCATCCATATCGTTATCCAGCCTGGCAACATCCAATCAGTGAACAATTGAAGGAATACTCACTACGGAGAAACCAAATCCCATTCCTAATAAGTAGAGGATGCAGATCACCCTACTATCGATACAGGAAACAATGATTAAATTACAAGAAGCTATGTCGAAAAACCACATGGAAATTAAATCTGAAATGGGTGAGATGAAATCTGAACTAAAATCAGAGATGAGAGAGATGAAACTGGAAATACACAACCTGGATGATAAAATGGGATCCATCCAAGAAGCAATTAAGAAAAATGAAGATAGAATAAAAACAATCGAAAATCAAACAGAACAAGACAGAGAAAAAATTAGAAGCAACGGATCAGAAGATCATGGGATACAATAAAGAAAGAGAAGAATCTCTCATTCTTCTTGAAATGGGCCGGGCTTCTTTTTTCTTGAGGTTCCAGAATGTAACAGAAGAAAAAGAGGAGGATCTAGCAATACTGATGGCAGAGTTGTTGGCAGAGGCACTTCAGAAGGATAGTCAAGAAATGATAAAGGAAATTGACGATGTCTACAGAGTGTATACCAGCTATGCCAGGCACCATAGATTCCCTAGAGAGGTGCATGTAAGGTTTGCATGAAGGAAAGTAGGAGACATTATCAATAAAATCACTAGAGGAACCACTGATGTATAAGGGAAAAAAGATAGTCATATTGAAGCAGATCCTCAGGAGAGTATGCAAACAGCGGAAGGATTACCGATTTTTAGTAAGTCATCTAAATAAAAAGAACATCCTGTTTTGATGAATTACACCAGAGGGAATGATGATTACATGGAATGAAAAAAAAATAAAAATTGATAACCTGCAAAAAGCCCAAGACTTTTATAAACAGCTGGCAGGACCAGAAGAGGAAAGTGGTAGCAGAGAGGAATTGGATCCACTGAGTCAAGATGAACAAAGGCAAGGAAATAGAGAGAAGGGGCAAGAAAAGGGAAATAGTGAGAAGAAAGTTAACCAAGAAGAGGAAGGAGTACAAACCAGAAATCAAAGAGAAACTAGAGCAAACAGAAAGCAGAGATTGGAACAGAAATAATAATGGAACAAGGACTAAAGTTAGTATCGATTAATGTAAATGGTTTAAATATACCAATAAAAAGAAGAAGAATATTATCCAAAATAGAGAAACAAAAGATGGATGTTGTGTGTCTCCAAGAAGTGCACATTAAAAAACAAGATGAGAGACTTCTACAGTACAAAAAACTAGGAAAATTATATACAACATTAAGCAGAAGAAAAAAAGAGAGGGGTAGCTATATATGTTAAGGAAGAAATAATATCAAAATTAGTATATACAGACATTATTTATGGGAAGAAAAAGTATACTATTGTTAGGGATATATGCACCAATAAAAATCAAAGCGGGTTTTATAAAAATATATACGATAAAATTATTGAATTAGGAAACCAAAATGTGCATGTAATTGGTGACTATAATGCAATTGTAGACATCCGAAAAGACTAGTGAGTTACACTAGTGAGCAAAAATGTAAATACAAAAGAAACATACTACCAAAAACCTTTTTTGAAATGTCAGAGGAGTTAAATTTAATGGATTTATGGAGTACCTTGAACCCAGGAGAAACCCAATTCACCTTCTACTCCAACCCACATAAATCCTGATCAAGAATAGACATGGCCTGGGTAAATGAGGACTTAATCAAAGATATTGAAAGAATAGAAACAATGCCAAATATCTGGGCTGACCACAATCCCCTCAAAAAAATATGGAAAGGACAGAAGAAGAAAAGAGGCAGCTGAACACTAAATGCACAAATTTTAAAAGAAAAAGAATACATCCTAAAAATCTCGGAAGAATTAGAATTATTACTCAAAGATAATAAAAACCAGAATACCTCATTACAAAACCTATGGGACACAATGAAGGCATATTTGAGAGGAATAATAATAGTTTGTACGGCAAAAACAAATGAAGAAAAATGGGGGAAATTACAATATATTAGTGGGGGAGATAAAGAAATTAGAAGATAAATTACAAAAACAGATCAAATTAATGGATTTTGGAGAAAGATTTGAGAATATGATAGAAACGGCCTACTCCACTCAAAAGGCAAGTATATTAATAAATGGAGAAATGATGAAATCATTTGAAATAACAAAAGGAGTTAGACAAGGATGTCCACTGTCACCTCTGCTTTTCATCCTGACATTAGAAACTTTATTAAGAAGAATCAGATTAAATAAGGGAATAAAAGGAACCCAAATTAAAAAAGAGGAATATAAGTTGCAGACTTTTGCTAAATATGGCATTCATTATTGATGACCCATTGGAATCTGGCCTGATACTGTTGCAGGAAATAGAAATTTGGCGAGGTAGCAGGCCTTAAAATTAATAAAGATAAAACTAAAATGCTAGTTAAAAACCTGACCATGAAAAATAAAAGGGAATTGGAAGAAGTAATGGGCCTACAAATTGTAAAAAAAGTTAAATATCTAGGTATTTGGTAAAGGACAAGAACTTCAGCTTTAAACAAGAATAACTATATAAAACTTATACAGTTTTTAAACTTATAGGGAGTGATTTGCAGTAAAATACAGCTTTCACTTGTAGGAAAAATAGCTAAAATTAAAATGAATATTCTGCCCAAATTGTTATATTTGTTTCAAACTATACCCGTAAAATTAGACAAAACCTTTTTTAAGGATTTAAACAAAATAACCATGAAATTCATATGGGCAGGGAAAAAAGCAAGAATAAAATCAATTTACCTACAGGACAGCAAAAGCAGAGGTGGCTTTGGACTCCCAATATGGGAGAGTTACTATAAAGCAGCAGGTTTATTATGGATTAAGGACTGGATCAAATTAGAGAATAGGAGAATTTTGATATTTGTAGGATATGATATACAAATAGGGTGGCATGCCTTCATATGGAACCCCAGGAACAAAAACCACTCCTACTTCTACAGGCACGTTTTGTGAGATTTGTTGATAAATATCTGGAAATAAATTAGGAAGAAACATTATACCAAAATTCCAGGTTGGTTGTCCACTATGAAGGCAATGATCCACCCAAATACTTTGGATATCAGAAAAAAAGTCATATATTACCAAATTTTGGATAATCAAGGAAGACTTAAAACTAGTCAAGAATTAGAAACACAAGGAATATTGATAGAATGGTGGTCGTACCTTCAAGTACAGACGAAGTATAAAAAAGATCTAGAAGAATTTGGATTTGAAACAAAAACCCAGCAAGATAAATTATTGCTAGGATCAGAAGAAAAAATATCTAAAATATACAATTATCTATTATACTATCTATTAAACTTTGACTTAGAAGAGGAAATTGTTAAAGGACCCATGTTAGCCTTATCTAAAAACTGATCTAGAAGAGTGGGAAAAAGTGTGGCATAAAAAATTTTCTTTGACAAAGTTGGCCGCATATAAAGAAAATTTATATAAAATGCTTTATCGTTGGCATTTGGCGAAAATGTATTCTAAGCTGAACCTGAATTGTTGGAAGTGTAGGAGAACACAAGGTACCTTCTTCCACATCTGGTCGCTATGCCCAGAAATTAAAAAATTTGGACCAAGATATAAACATGGATAGAGGAAATTATCGATTGTAGGTTGGAGTGGAAGCTGGAATTATTTCTCCTGAGAATTATTGAAGACAAATACCCCCAAAAGATCCGATACCTGATTATACACATAATAATGACTGCAAGAATTGCGCTAGTGCAGACTTGGAAGATGTCTACCATTCCATCTGATAAAATTATAATCCATAAAATTCTGGAATGTGCAGAGATGGATAGACTCACGATGAAATTAAATGATAAAGCAGACTCAGAATATTACTTAATTTGGAACATTTGGTATCAATGGGTAGACAGTAAAACATGAAAAATATAGATTAAAAGAGGAAATAAAATTGGCATATAGGTATATAGATAGGAACAATGAGAAGCTGTTGAAATCAAGAAACTGCCATAAAATGGAGATCTATGTAAATATTCATATTTAATTTATAATATCTATGTAGTTATATTTATATTGCATTCTGAAAAATATATAACATATCTCCTTTTATGGCTATGGAATAGAGAGCACAGACTATAATTATATATATATATATGTATATGTATATGTATATGTATATGTATATGTATATGTATATGTATATACATATGTATGTACCTACTTAGTGTTAATGATATTTTTCTTTTTTGAATCTATGATCTATATACATGAATCACTTTTTATTAATAAAGGCAGTGAGAATTAGTATTACCAATACTATGAATAACTGTCAAGTATTAATTGTATGCATTGTATTTATTGTGCTGTCAAGAAAATGATGTTGAAAGATATTGACACATCTTCTATTATAGAAATTTTTGTAAATTTTTAAATATTTTGTATTTTTGTAAACTTTTTAATATTTTGAATTTCAATAATTTTTTTAATGAAAATAATAATAGTAATAAAGAAAAATGGAATTGTCTGTGCAAAGGGCATAAAGCAGTGGTTCCCAAACTTTTTCAGTCCACCCCCCCTTTGGTGCTATAAACTCATCCTCGATGTCCCCCACCCAGGGGTTGGATTCAAATTTCTGTGGGCATGGCCTAATTTGAGGGCGTGGCTTTCTGGTCATGTAACTGGGTGGGCGTGGCTTGCAGGTCACATGATGGTAGGTTTGGTTTGGTAGTCATGTGACTGGGTGGGTGTAGCCAGGTGACTGGCAAACCAAATACAAGTGGTCCTCACTTAATGGCCAGTTGTTTAGCACTCCCTAATGGTGAATAGAATCTAATCAGATGCTTTGCCGATTTTTGTTGATTTTTTTTATTTGTATTTCTTTATTTTATATTGCTGAATTGCATTGACATGTGTGTCCCTTTTCTTGTGCACAACCCAGAAGCTTTTGTGATTCTTTGCAGCAAAAATTACCAACCTCTGGCTTTGCTCTATTTTTCAAATGTGCTGCCACTGCCACGTTCCAGGTGCCGGCCCCGCAGGTTCACCCCATTGAGCCACTGCACCGGAGGGACCTGCCCAAGCAAGTCCGAGCAGAGTGATGCACCAAGTCAATGGGATGAGCCTGAGAGAGGGAAAGGGAGAGAGAGAAAAGAAAGAGAGAGAGAGAGAGAAGAAAGAAAGATAAAAGGAAAAGAAAGAAAAGGGACAGACAAAGAAAGGGAATGGAAGGAAGGGACAGAAAAAGAAATAAAGGAGGGAGGGAGAAAGATAATGAGATATCTATTCTAGTCCAACCATCTGCTCCAGCAGGGTTAGAAGAGAGTGTGTGTGTGTGTATGTGTGTGTGTGTGTGTGTGTATGTTCTCCTTGTAATTTACCAGTACATTTTGCTTTTGCCTTTTTCAGAATTGGCACTGTAATACATTGGGGAAAAGTAATTTTTTAGGGTGGAGATCTGGTCCAATGAATCCTGTTTAAAGCCTCAACAAAATGTGAGACTTGACCATGTCTTGACCATGTTTCGTCCACCAAACCTTTCATAGAAGCCAAAGATGTTTCAATGTGCTGGCAAAGATGTTTCAATGTGGAAAAGGGCCTCAGTCTAAACTAGGCCTCATTTCAATCTGATGCATCAGGTCTCTCTTTCCCTCCCTCCCTCCCTCCCAGACTGCTTTGCTCTACTTTCCCGATGTGCCTGCAGGGCTGGCACTACAAACATGGATGGATGGAGAGAGAGAGAGAGGGAGGGAGGGAGAGAGACAGGTAGGTAGGTAAGTAAATAGATAGATAGATAGATAGATAGATAGATAGATAGATAGATAGATAGACAGACAGACAGACAGACAGACAGACAGACAGACAGACAAGTAGCTTGGTAGGTAGGTAGGCAGGGAGGCAGACCTTTTGTATGAATGTATGGATAGGTAGATAGGTAGGCAGGCAGGCAAGCAGGCAGGAATACAGACAGACCGACCTTTTAGTGCCCCCAAGGGAGCCAGCAGAGGGGCGCTAAGAGGTAGCAGGGGGTGTTCAAGGCACCGGCACAGTAGGCTCACCCCATTGACTGTTGCACTGCTCCAGAGCCAGCGCTTCAAATGCGGTGACAGCGGCTTTGCCCTACTTTCCCAACATGCTGCCGCATTTGAGATGCCGGCTCTGGAACAATGGAACAGACAATGGGGTGAGTCTGTGGTGCTGGCGCCTCTAATGCTGCCCTGCCGCCCCCCCTTGGGGGAGCTAAGAGGTGGCAGGGGGGCGTTCGAGGCACTGGCACCGCAGGCTCACCCTATTGACTGTTGCACCAAAGCGGTGCAAGGTGCTTAATGGAGTGAGCCTGCGGAGCTGGCATGTTGAACACCATGGCACATAACGTGCTACCGCTGCTGCCTTCGAGGCACTGGCTACAGAGTGGTGCAACAGTCAATGGGGTGAGCCTGTGGGGCCGGCACCTTGAACGCCCCCTTCCGCCTTTTAGCAGCCCCCTGACAGCTTCCTTGCCTCTTAGCACCCTCCTAAGGTATCCCACCATCCCCCAGGGAGCAGTACTGTCCACTTTGGGAACCACTGTGTTACAGGGACAAAAAGTTCAATGTGCACAAACATTTGGCAATGTTGCAAAACATGATTCATGTATTCATCTTTTGCACAGGAAACTTGATCATGCCAACTTTAAAGTTGTTCAAAAGATGGACCAGTATGCAGAAGGATTGCATGTAAAGAGTTGTAAGGCATATTTTAATTGTGCAGTATGCAAAATATCAAAGTCCAAAGCATTCCCAGTAAGCAAGAGTAGCACAAGGCAGAAAACAAGAGCTCTAGAGGTGATACATGCAGATTTGGGGCCCAATGCAAGTCAGTTTGGGAAGAGCTAAGTATGCACTTGTCATTGTAAACGACTATAGTAGGCTTGAGTTCTGCTATTTATTAAAGAGTAAAACAGAAGTGCTACAGAAATTTAAGCAATGGGTAAGCTTTGTAGAAAGAAGGTATAAACCACATGTATGTCAGTTGCAAACTGATAGAGGTTCAGAATTCATGTCAACAAGTTTTCAACAGTGGTTGGCACAGTTAGGAATAAAACACAGATGCACAAATCCTTACACAGCAGCTGAGAATGGTGTTGCTGAGAGACGGAATGGACTCTTGCAAACCATTAAGGACTCACTGCTGGAGGGTTCTGGTCTAAGCAGGTCATACTGGGGTGAAGCCATATTGACTGCTAACTATTTAGTTAATATATTGTGGGGTTCCTCCATTAATGATATATGCAGTGCCATATGGGAAAAAAACATCTCTAGCACATTTAAGGGTGTTTGGAAGCAATGCGTGGGTGCATATTCCAAAAGCAATTAGAAAAAAGGGGCAACCAAAGGCTAGAAAGTTTGTGGGCTATGAGCCAGGTTCAATGAGTTATCGCTTTAGCGATGGGAGAAAAAGAATAGTATTTTCAAGGTCTGCAAGCTTTGCAGAGCAAAATTGGAACAGAATTGATGCAAATTTGTGGAATGATGCAATTAGTGACAGTGACACACTTAGTGATGGTAACTCATTTAGTGATGGTAACTCACTTAGTGATGGTGTCAGTGTTCAGGGAGGAGAAGCTGAACAAAATATGAAGCAAGAGAGGGTTGACACACAGGAGCAGTCAGTGCCACGCAGGTCAGAGCAATGGAACAAGGGGATTCCACCTGACAGGTATTCTGCTAGTGAAGTTAAAGTATGTAATGTATGGTATGAGCCCAAGGAACTACAAAGAAGCATTACCTAAAATTGAACAAGTAAAGTGGAAAGAAGCCATGGACAAGGAAATGAAATCCATGGGAGAACATGAGGTGTTCACATCTATGACTTTGCCACAGAGTAGCAACACTGTAGGATGCAAGTGGTATACAAGAAAAAGATACTACCCAATAATGAAGTACAATATAAAGCAAGGTTAGTGGCACAGGGGTTTTCACAGATGAAAAATGTGCACTATGATGAGATATTTGTGCCAACTTGTAAAGAGTGAGAGCATCAAGCTGGCACTAGCGTTGGCAGCAGCACATGGCCATAAAATTTGGCACTTTGACATAACTACTGCATTTCTCAATGCAGAATTAGAGGAAGAAATTTACATGGTTCAAGCACCAGGGTATGAAAGTAAAAAGCCTAACATAGTATATAAATTGAACAAGGCCATTTATGGGCTGAAGCAGTCAGCCAGGAATTATAATATCTGTTTAAATACTGCACTGAAAGGTCTTGGGTTCAAGAGTTGCAAGGCTTATAGGTGCATATCTACTGGAAAGTTAAAAGGTGGGGATCAACGCAATTGCATTGGATAGGTGTAAAAAAGGAATTATCAGGTATTTGGAGGGAACTGTAAATGTGGGTCTTCAAATACAGGTATCTGAAGAATATTAAAGGTAATTCAATTTATGTCTATTCCAGTTATGAAGGGAGGAGTTTCAGAGTATATTCATGAACTGGAATAGAGCATGGTAACAAGGTCAGCCAATGAATAGGCATAGCAACTAAGTCAGCTAACAAGGACTGTTTTGGAAACTGAAACTAGAATTAGTCTAGGCTGGAAACTGAAACTAGAAGTAGCCTAGGTGTGGCTCTATGTTCAGCTCTGAATCTGTCTATTGAAAATGAAACTGGTTCTCTCCTCTGCTGTGTATAGTGCTTGCCTGCTGAACTAAAGTGAAACTGATGTCTGTTTTTGAGCTGCTGCTGAAGCTCTGAACTTGTAACATGTCTACTTCTGTTTGAGTTTGCTCCATGTTGGAGAAATTTACAACTGGTTTGTAAAATCTACTTATTATTATCTACTTATTATAAAGATGTTAAATGAAGCATCAGCCATCTGTGTTTATTTTTTTGGTGCTGAATGAACACTGCAATACTCTAATAAAATGTGATTTAGAAGATGAAACAACAAATAAGTAAAAATAGTATGATATCCTTGAAGAAGTTTTGTAAAACTATCGACAGAACCTTTTTGCCAAAATGATTATTGCATAAACTGATAAATATCACTATTGCTAGTTCAGCTTGCAGAGACTTGTGAGAAGTGTATCTATTTTCTGACTCAAATCTCATGATGAAAAAAGATGTTTTCTTTTGAAGTCAGGAAAGGCAGTACCAAACGCTGATTAGAATGTTGACTGATCTTGGAATGTCTTTGAAGTGCTGGGAATTATCACACTTTTTAGAATGCCTTTGAAATACTAGATACTGGGTAAGGGAAGTATCTGGTACCATAAAGGATGATAAAATGTAACTTGTATCCTGAAAAACAAATTGTAAATCAAGCCATTTGTATACTGGGGGGAGGGGGGGTGTCAATTTAAGAGTATAAGAATAGAGCCTTTAAGCTTTTCTTTTCGTTCTTCCCAGCTGCCAAAAAGGGAGGAACCCATCTGCACAGATGTATATCCAATAAAGCCTTTTTCCTTGGATCAACTTTGAATCCTGGTGGTTTTTCTTTAGCCACAATCTCACAATTTGAGGGCTTGTCCGGGATCCTCGATGGTGGTCGACTGGAAAACGGGGACCAGGTAAGAGAGTGGCCACAGCCTCCCATTGAGAGGCACCTCTCCCCGAATTCGGTCAGACTCCTGAGGTGACTGGGAATCCAGACGATCCTTGGAAAAAGAACTGAGACAAAGTGCCGGCTGAGAATGTGTGAGAACGATCTGAGTTGGGGACGCCCACACATCCTTTGACTGACTGCGGAAAGTCCAGGAGTGATCAGATCAGGTA
>BHEV01030556.1:0-12543 GCA_004319985.1 Emydocephalus ijimae
GGCGGCGCGATGCTGGCCATCTCATCGGTCTGCTGGCTTCCGTCGGACACGTGCTTCGGTTCAGGATCAGAATCCCATCCTGGATCAGAATCCCATCCCAATCGCCAGTGTTGTGTCCATTGGAATGATGCCAGGAGTTGGTGACTTTGTATCAAGCTCTTTATTGTGGCTGGGAACCGAACTGGGTCTTTGGAAACTTCCACGGATTTTTATTTCCAAGCCGCAGCGGCCACGGCCAATGGCACCGCTTTGAATCTCCCACGATTCGAATCACCAATCGCGGGAGATTCTTAGCGAGCCAATCGGCACAGCTCGCCTAACCAATCCGATTGCCCCGTGCTTTGGCCAATCAAAGCGCGGGGATCTCAAGTATTCAAATTAAGGTACAGAACACTGTAGTGGTAAGCAACTTCCAGCCTAGAATCTGCAGAGCTCCCTTGCCTCTTGCTGTATTTGTTAAATGTGTCTCTTGACTCACTTCCAGAAGATCAATACAGTATATACAGCACTTCATCCTCAGTTTTTCCTCCACAATACAATTTCTGTGAGGCTAGGAGAACACAACTGATCCAGAGGCACCCAGGAGTGTTGTAGGTGGTAAACAACATTGTTCCAATATGGTGCCAGCTTCCACATTCTTTCGCTACATTGGCAAACATATAATTTTAGAGAACAAACACCCCTACTTCCAAAATGACAAATAATAATAATAATCCTGACCTATCAGCCCTTCAAGGTAGCCCAGATCAGGAAACAAACTCAGAAGGAAGATTTCTTTATTGAGTTTTCTTTCTTAACTCATTTTCTTGAATTTAACTAAATCTTGAAAGTCTTGAGTATGCTTTTCCTCCTCTCCCAATGACTCTTCCTCTTAATATCTGCTTTCTTTCATGTTACATCATGTGTAACAATATTTCTTTGACAGAAAATGTCATCTGTTATTGGGTGGCATGACCATTTTTGTTTGCAAGCTGCTTCCAAGCTTGCCAGGAAATACACTTAAACCACAGGAACCTGCTTCAAGTAAATGTGATTTTGGTTGCGTTTTAGGTTGCATCTTTTTAATTCGTGCAAGCACTGATGCTTAAAACTATTTTCTAATTTCTTCTTAAATGCCTTCTTAATGCCTCTCCCTTCCCAGGATTTAAGGGGTGCTTCTTCTTCCTTTTCTAATGCCTTACAGCAGTGGGAAATATTACATTGAGGTCACTGTCTCTCAGCCAGCCAGCCATTCTCATTAGCTACCACAAACTTCTGGATTTTTCTCCTGCTGTCATCTTGCCAAAGTCTGAACCTTTCCATGGATTAGCCATTAGCCATTTTTAATTTTCTTGCTAAACATTTAATTTAGTGTGTGTGTGAATTTTAAATTCACTGCTACCCAAACAGAGACTATGAGAGGCTTTAAAAGAACAAGCATAAATAATTGTGGGAACCTCAGAGGGCTTCAAGCATCTGGATTCAGCCACTAGCCTAGTAATAATCTCAGGCTGGATGGAGTATTTCTGTGGTCCACCAGGGTAGTTCTTTTTTTCCCTGGGAAAATGTGTGATATTCCATATCATGTGCCAGTTGAAAAATAGTTCAGTTTTCTTTTGTGTTCGGCAGAAAACCCTTCCTCCTGACTTCTCTTTTCAAGCCAAAGGATGAGGCAGTATTTGACCAAGCAAGCCCTATCCAAATGCATAATTTCTTCATCTTTGTGTAGAAGTTAATGCCATTTCCTTTTCTGCTTAAATGGCTCTTTAACCATGTAAAGATTAAGTGGAAATGCAAAAGGGGAAAAAAGGGGGGGGGACTTAAAAAGGTATTAACTTTATCATGTAGCATAAAAGAAAAGATATTTAATAAGCCACTGGTACTTCTTCTTCGGAGCCCTTTTCAGTTTAGTTTTATACTTTTGAGATAAAAAGATAATGCAAAAATATGTACAAAGTATCTTTCAGAAACTTTGGAAAAAGGTCAAGGAGAAAATAACTGGGTTTCAAAAGCTGAACTTTTCAAGGTTTTTCTCTGATTTCTGTAAAACAAGATAGCCTCTTCCTCCTCTTAATAGTTCTTCAATGCATTTTTGGTAGCCAAAAATCTTTGTTCTTTCTCTCTCTCTTTTTAAGCAGCTTTGTAACAGAAGAACTAAAAATTAATTATGACTATGGAACTTTTTACACAGAAGAGTTTTAAAAGCACAGACGGAAAGAAGGGAAAAAGATGAGGCCCCATTTATCTTATATTGACAGGGCTTGCTTCAAAAGATGACCTTGAATCATAATCATCCTAATGAGCTCAAAATATTTCACTTTAACAAGTGAAACTATAATCAAATCAGTTTCTGAAAGCTCTACTAATGAGCATTTTCTTTGATGAAAACATGGTTAACTGTCTTAGTCTGCAGGAGGTGCTTTGCTCTATGAGGCCAGCACATGACAACTCATTAGCTGACCTGGGGAGAGACTAATTTGAATGCTTTTGATGAAATTTTCAAGGCTTTTTTATAACTTAAATTACATTTGTGCACTTTTATAAATACTGCAATTTCCCCTAAGTTGGGGGAAACCACTAGGAAGACTTCAAAGTCACAGAACAAACTTTGTTTACAGCAGATATTAATGGCACTGCATCAGACCAGTTTTCATTTTTAAACCTCCCTCCCACCAAACTTTTAGCATTGGCAGGAAGAATCACAGGGTTTAGTACAATCTCAGTTTCAGTAATCCTGGTCTTAATTTAAGCACGCACAGAAAGTTTTTATCCACACTGAAGAAGAACAGTTTAGAATACTTAAACATTTATCACCTGCAATATTTAATTGCTCCTATTAGGTACTGGAACTTAACATATCAGTTACCCTCTGAAAAAGCAAGCTACTTTTATGAGGAATCGCTATAACATATTTATTACTGACTTCTCTTGGATTGACTACTAAGGTCTTTTTAATAGCAGGAGGACTCTTCTGCTTTAATTCAGAAATAGCAGGAGGACTCTTCTGCTTTCTCAATGGAGCAGACTTGTTGTCAGAGCAGTATTTTACACTGAAAAGGCCCTTGGTTTACTTCAAGTTTCCATCAGACACTTATCTTATTTTTTCCCATTTTTGAAAAATAAAACAAAATGCTTGTTATTGTTTATTTGTTTATTTGCTCTAGTCTCTTGAGGGATGGACTGCTTACTACCCATCCTCTTTCTCTGTCAGTCCCAGTTAACCAGCCAGCTAGTGAATCAACCAAGAAGCTTGTAGTTTTTCAGATATATGTTTTTATTCAAAACTGGGGAATGGATTCTTCTCTTCCTCTTCCTGCATCTGATCGTCAAGGTTTTTTTTTTCTCCTGTAGTTCTACCCAATGCCCAATGTGCTTTAAATTGGGGGATTTCTTAAAAGAAAAGACCTTCCGCTATAAGGGAGATGGAAAATATTGAAATTGCTTATTAGCCCTTTAGATCTGCAGCACTGATGATATTACGTAGTTCGGTAATGAAATGTCTGTGAGAAATCAAGCAAGCTCAGAGAGTACCAAGGACCTCACAGTCCTTTAGATCGGGATCTTCTCACTGCAATGAAATGTAAAACACTTCTTACATTTTGGAATGTAAATGTAGCTTTTGGAATAATAGGTAGGTGGTAAACATTTACCCATAAACCTTTTCTGCAAAGTGGAGCATTCCTTTGTGCTATATTTCTGTGATGCATTTTTTCCAAGCTTTTTTTCACCCTGGATATTCTATTGGCAGCATAATACCTGCCTGTAATGCCATCCCTGACTTTTCCTCTTTCCCCCCTCTCTCTTTTCAATTCCCTTTAAAGAAAAGCCTTGAAAGTTAAAAAAATAATTAGCCAACTTATTGGAAAGGGAATAACCTCAGGTTCAACTTTCTTTAAAAAAAAAAACTTAAATAAAACATAAGGTAGTTTGGTACTTTCAGATTTCAAAAGCGTCTTCCAAGAGATGAAATTCAACTGTGCTTAGATATTGAAGCCTAAGCCCTGCAGTAATTGCCACTGGGCTAACATGGAATGAGAAATAGTAGGAAATTTCAGAATGTCTTATTGGTTAATGATACCATAATAAATTGAAACAGCATTATTAAAAATGAAGTACATCGTCAATAAAGTCTTCCTGGTTTTGGAGAACGATTTAATGCCATATTTATCTCCCTTTGGCTAAAATCCACTCTTTCATTCTGTTCGTACTTAAATGGAATCCCAACAACAGTTCTAATCTTCAAGGACATGATTTGATAGTATGATTCATGATAAACATTTTCATTACCTGTGGGATGGTGATTGTGGAGGAACTTGTTGCTCAAGCTCCTTTTCACACAGATAAATATGCATGTGTGGAAAGCAGCTCCTTAATACCCCTTTTAACCCAGATGCTGTAATGTGGAACCTGCTGTTTCTCAGGTGAAACTGGAGAACTAGATAATGCCAAATTAGGCATTATCACATTGTTATAATGTGTTATCTGCATAGAAAGCTATCTTATGTCACAGACTGAAAGTTAAGTAGAGTCAGACCAGGTTAATATATGTGTAATATCTTGGAGGATGGGCGTAATAACAGAGATGAGACATCGGATAGTAACTTCAACTCTTTATTAGTGACTTCCAGAACAGAGCAATGAGCCTGGCAGCAGCAGCTCCTTTTATAGAGCTGGTTGCTGCCAAAGCGTCCAATGACAATGATTCAAGTTTGCCACGCTTGGAGCATCCCATAGCGGCAACCCGTTAACTAGCCAATCGGATCAGTCTGGAGTGACCAATCATGACCCGCTGTTGATGGACCAATCAGGATTGCAGGATTACGAGCCTGCTGTTGATGGCCAATCAGGTTTGCAGGATTACGAGCCTGCTAGTTCGGAACACCCCTCCCCTCTAGGTTCCGTCCTGTGGGGTGATGTATTCGTGCAGGTAGGCGGGTCTTCGCATCTGTCAACCTGATATGCGTTGTTAAAAATGTCTTTGCTCGGTTTCTGGTTCTGACGGGCTGCTTACTGGACTTGGTTGTATTGGTGACCTGACTTCTATGCTGGGTATCCTTGTAGGTGATTCGGGGATACCTGCAATGCTTCCTTCATTCCTGTCATCTGGATTCTCTGGATTCGCTGACCCTGTACGATTGCTGTTACCTGGAGAGATGACCATCTGCCACGGTTCTTCTTCACTTGGTGAATATAGTGGGCTTTGCTGTGCTGGTTGTGGGGTTATGTTTTCTGAGCCAGATGTTGGTTCAGTTTCAAAACCCTCGGTTTCCCTTCCCCCTCTGGCTTTGAGATCGGGGTTTGTGATGGGTGTTGTGGTCAACCTTGAGCGCAGCTGGTCGATGTGGCGTTTCCACAGTCTCCCTTCTGTGGTTTCTAACCGGTAGGAACGGGGACCCGTAATTTGCGTTATTTTGGCAGGGATCCACAATGGGTCACCTGTAAAGTTCTTTGCAAATACGGGGTCTTCTACCTTGAATGTACGGTGTTTGCTGCTGGAACCCAGGGGCTTTTCCGGGGTGTATGCAGGATGTAGGCAGTCTAGATGCGATCTGAGTTTCCTGCCCATCAGAAGCTCGGCTGGGCTTTTGTTTGTGGTGCTGTTTGGTGTAATATGCTGGAGAAGGAGCATCCTGGTGACTTTGTCGTGGATGTTTCCTTGTTCCATTTTTTGTAAAGTTTTTTTGGTGAACTGAACCATTCGTTCAGCCCTGCCATTGGCCGCCGGGTGAGCAGGTGATGTCAAGGTGTGGCGTATTCCACGGTCTGCTAGGTATTGTTCAAACACCAAGGCGGTAAATTGGGGGCCATTGTCGGAAACCAAGACATCTGGTAGCCCATGAGTTGCAAACAGTCTGTTCTATTTTTTGATGACTGCCTCTGTGGTGGTCGTCTTCATCTTGTTAACCTCGAGCCAGTTGAGTAGGCATCTACTGTTATCAGGAAAGTATGTCCCTTTGTAGGTCCCGCAAAATTGATGTGGATGCGGGACCATGGACCCCTGAGCATTTCCCATTCAGCTGGTGGTGCTTTCGGTGGGGCCAAGCGTGTTTCTTGGCATTTGCTACAGGTGGCAACCCAGGCTTCAATTTGTTTGTCCATACCTGGCCACCAGGCATAGCTCCTTGCCAGTGCTTTCATTCATACATCATTCGTACATGATGGGTGTCCATCATGTAGTAATTTTAGAATTTTCTTCTGTACTTTCTCTGGAATGACCACTCGGTCTCCCCACAACATGCACCCTTTTTGGGAGAAAAGTTCTGTTTGTCTGTTCTTGAAAGGTTTAAAGGTGTCATTGGGTTCATTTTCTGGCCATCCCCTCTGCAACCAGCTGAGGACCCGTGCCAAACATGAGTCTTTCTTTGTTTCTAGTGCGATGTCTTGTGCGGTTAGTGGAGGTGAGGGAAGCATCTCGATTTGTAGTGTTGATAACGTGGGAGCCAGGTCGTCTAGGAGGTCAGGTAGTGGAGAGCGGCTCAAAGCATCAGCATGGGGGATGGTTTTCCTTCATCGGTGTCTTAACTGGTAGTCATAGGCGGCTAGGAACTCCGACCATCATGTCATCCTTGGAGATAGGATGTGGGGAGTTGGTTTGTCCCCTGCCAAGATGCCAAGCAGTGGCTTATGATCTGTGATGATGGAAAAGGATCTTCCGTACATGTATTCATGGAACCTTTTAATCGCAGATACAATAGTGAGGGCTTCTTTATCTAAGTGACTATAGTTTCTCTCTGTTTTAGACAAAGTTCTTGAAAAGAATGCAATAGGCACCTCTGTACCATTTGGTAGGATGTGGCTCAGGATGGCTCCTACCCCAAAAGGTGAGGCGTCACAAGTCACAGTCAATGGAAGTATCTCATTATATTGGATGAGTACTACATCCGAAGTTAAAAGGTCTTTTACTTGTTGGAAAGCCTGCTCCTCCCGACGTCCCCAAAACCAGGAAGCCTTCTTGTTGAGGAGCCTATGCAGGGGTTCAGCAACAGTCGCCTTCTGTGGTAGGAAGATGTAATAAAAGTTAATGAGTCCCAGGAAGGCTTGGAGGTCTGTTTTGTTCTGTGGTCTTAGGGCATTTTTAATGGCAGCCAATTTCTTCTCAGTAGGGTGAATCCCTTGTTTGTCAAGAAGGTAACCAAGGAATTCAACCCTCTCAGTGCATAACTGGCACTTTTCCTTCTTAACCTTGAGGCCTGCATCTTTGAACTTTTGTAGGACAGTTCTCAGGTGTTTCTCTAACTGACTTCTTGTAGGGGCGGCTATTAATACATCATCGAAATATGGAAAAACCCCTTTTATGCCCTGTAACAACCTTTCCATCAAACTTTGAAAAATGCCAGGTGCTACGCTTACTCCGAACTGGAGTCTGTTACATTTGAACGCACCTCTGTGCATAACTATGGTTTGGGCTTCTGCGGTTGCTGCATCTACTGGTAGCTGTTGATAAGCTTGGGCTAAGTCAAGCTTTGCAAATACCTTTCCGTCCCCAAGTGAGTGAAGGAGATGTTGGACCACGGGTACTGGATAGGCGCTCTGCTGTAACGCGTGGTTGAGGGTAGCCTTGTAATCCCCACAGATTCTCAAAGATCTGTCCGGTTTTATGGAAGTTACAATTGGGGTCTCCCATCGGGTGTGGTCGATGGGTTCTAACATGCCTTGTGCAATTAATTTGTCCAATTGCTTGTCAATTTTTGGTTTGAGAGCAAAAGGGACTCGGCGTGGCTTTAGACGAATGGGTGCGATATCAGGGCAGAGATTGAACGAGATCGAGGACCCTTTGTACTTGCCTAATTTTTCAGTGAAGACTTCTTGAAAGTCATGGATGAGGGCCGCCTCCCAGTCTTTGTCTACAGTCTGGTTGATGCCTGCCATTTCGAGTCCTAATGGTGCGAATCACTGCAAACCCAATAAGGTCTCTGTCAACAATGGTGAGAGGTAGTATTGCGGTGTGGTCCTTAAAGCAGACCTGGATGTGACTGGAACCAGCAACCGGTTGCCTTGGTAGTCCTTTAATATAAGTCTCTGAGTGCTGAGATCCTGGCGGCAGATGTCAGGGATCAGCTGCTTGATGGTTTTCCAGGAGACCATGGATAGGGAAGACCCGGAATTCACTTCTATGATGGCCGATTTTCAATGATGACCTTTACCCAGATTTTTTTCGCGTCCAAGGATAAAGTGTGGCCGATGGTGATGGGCTGATATGCCTCTTCCCATCTGGTTACGCCAGTAAACATCCTGTTTCTGTTGTCCTGGCTCTACTGGTGGTTTGGGCAGTCCCGATTTGTGGGTGGGGTGCCTGCTGATTGTCTGAAGTTATTTTCTTTCCTCTTGGGACTGGATCCTCTTTTGTTCCAGCACACTTTAGCAATGTGTCCCCTTTTCTCACAGGAATGACAGATGGCATCTAGGAACCTGCATTCGGATTGTGGGTGGTTTCCCCCGCATCTGGCGCATTGGAAATTGGATTTACGACCCCGTTGGTCTCGCTGCTCGCGCTCTGACCTGAGTCTGTTGACTTTTTCCTCCTCACTATCTGATAAGGAATCCATGTCTTCATGGTGGGTGGTTGATGTGTATTTTTCTGATGATGTGGCCAGGTCACTGGTGGGTTGGCGGCTGGCCCCATTCGCTCGGTGCATTTGTGCTGCTGATTTGCGGGTGGCTTCAGCTGCAGTGGCATCTGCTATGGCATCTGCAAGGGTGATGTCTCCCTTTGCCATAATCTTGCTTTGGACAGTTGGGTCTCTTAGACCAAGGACAATCCGATCTCTCATGCCTTCCTCTAGATTTGTGAAGCCATACAATGCAGCCAAGTTTTTAGGTAAGCTACAAAGTCCCCGATGTTCTCACCTTCGCATTGATCCCTCTGGTAAAATTCGTGTCTTCGAATAAGGGTTGGAACTGCCGGAGCATAATGGGCATGAAGGATGGGAGCAAGGGTATCCCAGTCCATCATTTTGACTTCAGCTGGTTTGGCAAGCGCCTTTGCCATTCTGAAAACGGCGGGTCCGCAATGCGTTAGGAAAACTGCATGTTTTTTGCTAGACATGGCATCCTTCAGATTTTGGATTCCAGGAACATTTGAAACCTGTCCATATATGAGTCCCAGTCTTTGCATGCTGGATCAAATGGGGCGGGTGGTATAGCGCTGCTGGCCATTCTGCCATTGTCTGTGTGCCGTCAGCCACGTGCTCTGTCAATATTCTGCGAGTGCTCAGGCAGCTCTATCGTCTCCGCATCCCATCCTCGTCACCAGTGTTGTGTCTGGGAGGATGGGCGTAATAAAAGAGACGAGACCTCGGATAGTAACTTCAACTCTTTATTAGTGACTTCTGATCAGAGTGAAAAAGCCTGGCTGCAGCAGCTCCTTTTACAGAGGTGGCTGCTGCTAAAACGTCCAATGACAATGATTTAAGCTTGCCGCGCTTGGGTTGCCCAATCGCGACAGCCTGTTAACCAGCCAATCGGATTAGCCCGGAGTGACCAATCACGACCCACTGTTAGCGGACCAATCAGGTTTGCAGGATAACGAGCCTGCTAGTCCGGAACACAGTTGACATTGTCATTTTGTAATTTTGAGACCACAATTTTTGCCATTTTTCCAAATCAATCCCATATCCAAAAATTTTCCCCCAAGCAATCATCGTTTCTTTAACTTGCTTCTCCTCCAATTTAAATTCTAATAGATATCCATAAAGTTTTTTAATTACCTTTTCATCAGTACCCATCAAAATTTTATCTGTCAGTCAACTTATAAATACCTTCTGCCTTGGAGTCTTTATCAAACCCAGATTGCATTTGCAAATAAGAAAACCAATTCATTTTTACACCTTGTTCTTGCAACGTTTGCATAGATTTAAGTTCACCCTTTTCATTCAATAACTCCCCATATCTAACTGTTTGTTCCTTTTTATATATTATTGGATAAGAAAAAACTTTAATAGTTGATATCCATGTTGGAATTTTTAAGTAATATTGTCTTTTAATCTTCTCCCAGCTCAAAAACAATGCCTCACGAATATAATGTCTTCTAAAATACCCCTGTGTTTTAGTTTCCTTATACCAGAGAAAGGCATGCCATCCCAGCAGCAAGTTGTGGACTTCTAAAGTCAATACTCTACTGTTCCTTAGTGTTACCCATTCCTTTACCCACATCAAACTTGTCGCTCCCAATTGGGCAAGGCAAACCCTCCTCTTATTCTTGCATCTTTTAACAGCTTTATTTTATTCTTGCTTTTTTATCCTGCCAAATATATTTCAACACAATTCTATTTAAATCTTCAAAAAACTCTTTCCCTAATCGAATAGGAATTGTCTGGAATAAATATAAAACTCTGGGCAGTATATTTATCTTAACTGTGGATATTCTCCCAATCAATGATAGTTGTAATTTTTCCATTTCATCAAGTCTGTCGCAATCTGCTGTTTGAGTTTAACATAGTTATCTTCCTTTAGAGTACTGCATCTTGGTGTAATATAAATCCGTAAGTATTTAACCTAGTTCGTGGCCTGTATTTTTAAAGTTTCTTCCAACTCTTTCTTTTGTCTTGTTAACATATTCTTTGTTAATATCTTTATTTTGTCTTTATTTATTCTCAGACCTGCTACTTTTCCATATTCTTCTATTTTTTCTATTAATTTGGGTGTTGTTTCCATTGGGTCTTCTAATATAAATACCAGGTCATCTGCAAAAGCTTGCAATTTATACTCCTCCTTTTTAATTTTCATTCCTTTCATTTCTTTTTCTTCTCTGATATTCCTGTTCAACACTTCCAATATTAAAATAAACAGCAGAAGTGACAATGGACAGCCTTGCCTTGTCCCTTTTCTTATATCTATTGATTCTGTTAATTCTCCATTCACCATCACCTTTGCAGTTTGTTCATGATATATTGTTTCAATGGCTTGGATAAATTTCTTACCAATTTCTTACCTTGGATAAATTTCTTACCATTTGTATCAGTTGCAGTAAAATAAATCGCCAACTCACATTGTCAAAGACTTTTTGAGCATCTAAAAACATCAAGGCCATTTGCTTCTCAGGGTGTGCTTCATAATATTCNCATTTCTTTTTCTTCTCTGATATTCCTGTTCAACACTTCCAATATTAAAATAAACAGCAGAAGTGACAATGGACAGCCTTGCCTTGTCCCTTTTCTTATATCTATTGATTCTGTTAATTCTCCATTCACCATCACCTTTGCAGTTTGTTCATGATATATTGTTTCAATGGCTTGGATAAATTTCTTACCAATTTCTTACCTTGGATAAATTTCTTACCATTTGTATCAGTTGCAGTAAAATAAATCGCCAACTCACATTGTCAAAGACTTTTTGAGCATCTAAAAACATCAAGGCCATTTGCTTCTCAGGGTGTGCTTCATAATATTCCAGAGTATCCAAAATGATTCTCACATTGTCTTTGATTTGTCTCTTTGGCAGAAATCCATTTTGATCAGTATGAATAAAATTATTTAAGTATCTTTGTAGTCTTTCTGCCAAAATTGAGGCAAAGATTTTATAGTCTGAGTTCAATAAAGATATAGGTCTATAATTTTTAACTTGCTGCAGGTCTGTACCTCCCTTTGGTATAAGTGTAATGTACACTTCTGACCATGTTTTTGGTATTAACATAACTTCTAGAAGATGAAAATTCAACATTTCCTGAAAAGTCTTATACAATTCCGCTGGCAACCCATCTGGACCTGGAGCTTTCCCAGCATTCTGTTGTGGCTGCTTCATCACTAGAAGCTTTCAAAAAGAGACTGGACAGTCACTTGTCTGAAATGGTATAGGGTCTCCTGCTTGAGCAGGGGGCTGGACTAGAAGACCTCCATGGTCCCTTTCAGCTCTATTCCGATTCTAAAATTCTGAAACTTCATTCTTTTTTTTTTTTTTGTAAATTTTGAGTTTTCACAAAAAAACAAAAAACAAATAAAGCATCTTTTTTGAAAGTAGCGTAATCCCGGGTTACATTTCTTCATACAGACACAAATTCAATTTCATGCTCATTTTTATGTTCTATTCCATATCTTATTACTGTTTTACATTTTCTACATAGCTTCTCCCCTCTTTTAATTTCCTCAATTTTATTTTAATTATCTCGTCTCAATTCAAATAATTATATTTATACTTTTTGTCTGTCCTGTTTCAATTTCATATTGTCTTTTCTCATTAAACCAAGTTTTCTCCTGTAGTTGCTGATTGGAGTATGACACCTTTATATCTTTTAATTTTATCCATTTAACTCTTATTTAAGCTTCAATATATACCTTAAGGTTATGACCTTCAATATAATACATAACTTCCATTCGGATTCTGCTTGGTACATTCTTAAAATACACAATATATATATATATATATAGCATTCAGCTTTGTTCGGGTATTTTCCCACGTCATAGTAGTGGTGCTTTTAAAGTTGTAGCAACATTTCAGCAGAATCTCATCTGCCATCATCAGGCTTCTGTTGGCAGATGGCAGATGAGATTGGCAGATGAGATTCTGCTGAAACGTTGCTACAACTTTAAAAGCACCACTACTATGACGTGGGAAAATACCCGAACAAAG
>BHEV01030559.1:0-22291 GCA_004319985.1 Emydocephalus ijimae
CGCGAGGTCAATGTCTGCTCTACGGAGGAGAGGGCTGTAGCCGGTTCCTCCTGCTTGCTGAGAGGTGAGGAAGCCGCGGCTTGCCCAGCGAGATTTGGGAACGAGGGACAGGAGGAGGCACGCACACACTTTCCCAGCTCTGCCCAGCCCTCGCGGCCCTGGCAGGCAGCGAACGCCACCCCGCCAGACCCTCCGCTCATCCTGCCAGGGCCGTGCCAGAGCCATAAGGCCTGCGCAGAGCTGGGAAAGTGAGCCGCGGGTGTATGCGTGCCTCCTCCTGCCCCTCATTCCCAGATCTTGCCAGGCGAGCCGCGGCTTCCTCACCTCTCAGCAAGCAGAAGGAACCGGCTGCAGCCCTCTCCTCATAGCGCAGATGTTGACCTCGCAGGGAGAGAGAGGGAGAGATCCTCTCGGGCAAGCGCCTTCCTCCGCAGCCCTCTGCACGAAAGAAGGACCTGCCGGTAGGGGAAACCGAGCCGCGGAGGTGGGAAAGACGGGCTGGCGGGCTCTAACCTCGCTCGTTCTCCCTGCGTCAGGCTAAGGGTGGTAACTGTTTCCGCTGCGAGCAGCTCAGACCCGCTGCTGCTCCGCAGCCATCCACCTGGCCTTTCTTTGAGGTGGAAGAGCTCGCTGGGCTGAAGGGACCAATGCGTCAGAGGCGCGTCGTGTAGGGAGGTCGGGGAGGAACCGAAGAGGCCCCGGGAAATTAGCCTCCCCACGTGGGGTTGGGCTGCCCTCTCGGGCAGGGGAGGCTTTGTAAAATAATTCACTTTACCTTCGAAAGCAAAGGGAAGACGGCAGCGCCTGAAGCCAAGTGTCTCCTTGGGGCTCCGGTTGCAGGGAGGAGCCCTGACTGGCTGCGCATGGCTGCGCCAAATGCCACGGAGTTGCTCTAAACGCTGCGGCAGTGAGGGAGAAGGGGCAGCAAGGGAGAAGGGAAAGCAACGGTGGAAGGTCTCCCGATATGAAGTGCAGGCAGCACCATATCCGGGCATGCAACAAAAGTACTTCCTAACAGCAAGACACCCCCCCAGCTTTCCCCCCCATTACGCATGTTTAATATGGGGCTTAATTTGGGGGGAGGGGCTTAATTTGATTTTATGCCAATAAAATATGGTGGGGCTTCCTACATACATACATACATACATGCATACATACATACATAATAACTTCCATTTTTAAACTTCTGCACTTTCCTTCAAGGCCAATTTTTCAGCATGTGAAGGAGAAGTGCTGGCAGGTTCTGGCGTTCAAGGCTTAGGAATTCAAATAAAAGATTTATAAAGCCAGCATATATGCTCATAACATAGCTGAAACTTAACTAGCCTTAGAATGTAAAGCACAGCTTTACACGCGACTGAGTTTAATGGAGGACAAAAGCTTTGCATTCCAAAACAACTTCTGAACCTTAAAACTCTGCAGGATTGTATTTCAATGTATGCATGTGGTAACTCCAGGGCATTTACCTGTCAGTTATATTTGTAGGTGTAGGGAGCCAAGGAGATGGGCTTAAGGCATGTATTGATAGAACTTGACATGATTGGTTGCTTAGCAACTGTCTGAAGTTACAATGGATCTCTCCTCAAAAGGTACTAATGACCCAGTGCTGAAGATTTGATGGCCACCCTCCCTGCAGTCACATGACTACATTTTGGCCACCCAGAAACCAGCCTGCATTTATGGCCCTTTACAGTGTCCTGTGGATTACCTGACCATATTTTAGGATATTTTTGCTGAAACCCAGCATTTACTTCTGATATTTAGCAAAATTGTCTCATAGCAAACATTTGCATAATGACTGCCGTTATGAAAGGCTGTATGAATGATCAGTCACATGATTGACCCATCCTATGGCTAGAATGATTTACAACCATGATGGGCACAGAGGGGGTATTCAGCAGGTTCTGGAGAACCGGTAGCGGAAATTCTGAATAGTTTGGAGAACCGTCAAATGCCACCTCTGACTGGCCCCGTCCCCATCTATTCTCTGCCTCCAGAGCCCCAGGTGATCGGCTGGGTCTTCTTTTGTTGCCCTGCACAGGAGAACGGAGCTGCAAAGCAGGTTAGTGGGGTGGGGAGAGAATGGGGATTTTGTAGTATCCTTCCCCTGCCACACCCACCAAGCCATACCATGTGCTTGCTATCCAGAAGCAAATGCAGAATCTCCTATAGCCACTGCTGGGAAAGAGGTCAGAAATAATTTCAGAAACCAGACCTGTAGGATTTCTCTACCATGTGAATACAGCCGTGAAGCACTAGATGGGAATCATGAGAGTTCAATCAAATTTCTGTATTTAATTGTCTGATGCTTTGCACGCTCTTCCATGCTATTAAACCACGAGGTGGAATCCAGAGGTTGGCACCAAACTCCGTATAGGGAGGCACTTCATTACGGCTTTTTTTTTTTTTTTTAATTGCAAGGAACATATTCCTGGATGTGTTTCTGATCATCTCCCCTGACGATACGTCTAGGTGTATCTGTATTTGTGTTATGAGCGCAATGGGAGGCAGTGGGTGGGCCCTATTCTGAAACAGGTGGCCAGGAAGAAAAAAGGAAAAGGAAAAGAGGAGGAGGAGGAGGAGGAGGAGGAGGAGGAGGAGATGATTTTAGAGTTCAGCATTCAACAACCTTCCAAGCTACTTCTGGGATCACCTCTCCTTCTGGGATATCTTTCATGTCTAGCTTTTTTTTGATCCGTTTGTTTGTTTCTTCACACTTACTAGCTAGATCTGGCCCATTTTCACACTTGGTCTTTGTTTTGTCAGTTTCCTCACCCAACCATACACACCAAATTCCATCCAGTTCTGTTCAGCTGTGGGAGGTTTATCTTGCTCATGGACAGAGTCGAGTTCTTTCTTACACCAGTTCTTTCCAACCTCCGGTCACCTTGCCAAAGCATTTTTGTCGGGTTGGAGAGAAGAAGGAAACTAACAATTTCCCACCCTGCATGCAATCATGTGGTGGCTTTTGTCCAATGAGCAGTTTCCCCCTTCATTTTACTAGGGAATAGAGATGCTGATACTTTTAGCAAAGGAGAAACCTTATTTTGGCTGGAAAAACCTGCTAACCCTCTTTTTTGGAAACAAAAGGAAAAAAAACCCACAAACACACACTCACACAAACACAACAAAACAACAGGGCTTCCCTTCCCAGTCACTACTTCAGACTTTTTGTATTTTTAACAAGCGCTTGGGATAAGATACACCTAATTTTATTAATGCAGAGTATTTATTTTTAAAACGAAGGCACTAAACCCAATTAGTGGTAAAAAAAGCACGATATGTGTTACTCGTAGGAAGCATTCAGAAGCGAGAAGGGGCACAGCCTCTTAACTGTCATAAATGAAAAAAACCAGATGACCTGATATAAATAGTCCTTGACTTGCAGCAGTTCATTTAGCGACCATTCGAATTTACAACGGCCCTGAAAAAAGTGACTTATGACTGTTTTTCACTTGTGACCTTTTCATCATCCCCATGATCACGTGATCAAAATTAAGATGCTTAGCAACTGATTCACTTATAAGAAATATCATAAAATCAGGCAAAACTCACTTTCAGCAAATGTCTCACTTAACAACAGAAATTTTGGGCTCAATTGTGGTTGTAAGTTGAGGACTACCTGCATATACTAAGGCTGTGCAGGGCTTCAGATCTGATTTCCCAAAAGTGATAAGAGCAGACAGGGGTAGGGACAGAGCACACCTCTGTCTTCGTGCTGCCGTGTGATCCTGGGCATAGATGCATTTGCAAACAGACTTGCATTACATCAATGTGCGGACATGCTCCAAAGCCTGTTGTAGAAATCATTCCAGATCAGAGTGCCCTATTTGATCCAAACTCAAGAGGGAATGCTGGTTTATCAATGATGCATTTGTTCTTCCAGGTAAAAGAAATAAAAATGGGATAAGTCTCAACGTGGGCCAGTTTAGGGGATGAACTAAAAAACAAAGGAGTGGGAAAAAGTTACATACTCATCTACACACATGCAGAGACAGAGAGAAAGAGAAAGGAATGATGGCTCTGAAAACTATCAAGCCATTTGTACTATGTAACTTTCATTCCTAATGACTACTTTTAGTTACTCATTAGTAACTAAAAGGTCTTGATGAAAAAGCATAAAGTATTAGCTGGCCTCGCAGTTTGAAAGCATGCAAATGCGAGTAGATTAATAGGTACCACTTCCCTGGGAAGCTAACAGCGTTTTGTGAGCTTCGGCTTAGAGTCAATGCTGGGAGCTCTCTTGGGCAAGAAACAGGTGTTCAACATGCCCTGGAGTTGAACACGACTGACAGGGAAAACTTTACTTTATCAGCTGGCCAGCTGCTCCAAAACAGGGAGGCACATTATTTGAAGGATCATATTTTCCCAGTTATATCTAATTGACCCATCAGAATGGGAAGGGAGCCTATGTTATGGATCTCCTCTCCTAAAAAGATCCATCTAATGGGACTGTGATGACCCGGGGCATGGCACAAAGGCAACACAGTCAGATAAGCAATAAGAGTCCCTTTATTATCTCCAACTTTGCCCCCAATGTCCAGGTTACCTTCAGCTGGAGAAAAATTCTCCCAGGAACAGCCTTTGACTGTAGAAAATTCAATCCAAAACAAGGTACACACAAACTGTAACTAAAAATCCAAACAAACCAAGTTGAAGTAATTAACTTAATAGGGCAGGAGAAGGAATTTCAGACTTGAAAACATGGCAAAACTCACATAGTTGGGAAGACGCCAGGAACACAGATAAGCCAGCCTTTATACAATATAAAGTCACGTTTGCTCCCAACAACTTGCTGTGTGTAGCTTCCTCTTTTATACACTGGTGTTCCCAGCTGCAGATAATGAAGGCAATCAGGGCCCTTTCCTCCGCTGTAAGCCATGCAACTCACGTTGGTCCCTTCTCCATTCCTCTCTGTGTGCCCTAGGATGAAGAGGGGGGTGGGCCTGAGTCTTCCTCTGACTTCCCTCTCCCTTGCTCCACCTCTCCCCTGCTGTGCCCAGCCGGATTTTGCCCTTCCCCAGTTTCTTCCAACGCCAATGGAGCCACACTCCCACTCCCTGTTAGCTGTTCAGCTTGCCCCTCCGAGTCAGATTCTGACAGGGACATGACAGGACCAAGAAGAAGGGCTTTCTCTGTGGTGGCTCCCTCACTGTGGAACATCATCTCAACAGAAATAGGATTCATGCCCACCTTGGTACTCTTTCAAAAGGTCCTGAAGATATGGTTTTTCCACTGGGCCAAGGGGACCTTATACAAAGCCTATCAAGTGGGTCGTTTGATTTTGTTGCCAGAGGAGTGGGGCTTTATTAGGTTTTTGTACAGAGGATTTATTTTTATCACAGAATCAGTGTGACTGAGTTGGGTAGTCATATCAATTCCCTTAATAAATACATAAATCCAACAAGGTGGCTTTCTATGTGTCTACTTTTTCACTTGTCTTTGAATCATGCACCTTAACACACTTGTGCTCACCTGAATCTCCTTCTTCTTCCAAGTCTTCATTCTTAACAAGAATACAGATGTGCTTTCGTAGCTGTCGAGAATTAGAGAACTTCCGGTTGCACTTCCGGCATTCTAAGTTGTCTGCAGGAACATCCACCAGTTCTCCTCCTTCTTCAGGTCCTGGTTGGACACCTTCACTGGGAGCAGAGGTAGTGCTTTCAGCTGATTCTTCTTCAGCATAACATTTCTTGGTTGATCCTTTGGGTCTTCCTCTCTTCCTCTTTACTACAAGCAGTTCTGTTGGAGTAGGGAACAAGAGAGACATTAACATTAACCACCTTAGAGGGTTATTCTGAGCTTTAATGAGTGTTTATTGAATGAACTCACCACAAAGACATTCCAGGAGATTCTCACTACAAATGATTTTATACGGCCAAATGTTTTCAGATTATATTTATTACAGGGTGGCCACTTAAATTAGGAAGCAAGCCAAAGTATTTCCCAACTTCACTCAAAGACTCATTATACATTCTAGACACTTGTTGTATTAGTGACAAGTCACAGTAAAATCTAAATAACTGAGCTTCTTCCTTATGAATCAGCATTAGTGTTTAACAATTACCACTTTAAGGAAAGATGGACTCAAATGAAGGCTGGAAATGGCTAAGAAAAATATGCCACTTGTATCTGGAAGAATAAAGATTTGTAAGAGAATGTACCAATCTTTGAGGGGCTAGCAGCAAAGTGGGGAGGGTATCAACCTATTTTCCAAAGGACCAGAAAACAAGACAAGAAACAATGGATGGAAACTAATCAAGGAGAGAACCAACCTAGAACTAAGGAGAAGGTGAGAATGATTAATCAGCAGAATGCCTCCCCTTTAGAAGCTGTGGGTGCCTCATCACTGGGGGCTTTTAAGAAGAGACTGGACAGCCACTTGTCTGAAATAATATAGGATCTTCTGCTATGTAGGGGATTGGACTGGAAGGCCTCCAAGCTTCCAACTCTGTTAATTCTATTAAAAGAATGAAAAAATATGGTGAAAATGTTGCAGGCCTTGTGAATGAGCTGGGACATTGGCTGATATTTCACTTATTCCAAAACTACCCACCTAAGGTTTCTTTCAGGAACAGATTTTTCAAAAAAGAAACAATTGGAAGCCAAACCAACTGGATTCACACGCAATGCAAGAAGCCAAAACCAGAGTTTGGTTAGGTTTGGCTTAAGCATCTTGAGTTAACCCAACCTACGATCTAGAACTGTGAGCTGTGATTTATGTGAACCTCATCAGCTGAGCTTGCAAAATACACCCCCAAAAAACAAGGCTTGGTGCAACACGTGAACCCATCAGTGTATGGAAAAGCGATATCTCAGGGAGACTTGTGGAGAAAAATGATGGATTAAGATGGCTTAGGTTTTAGTGAAGCAGACATTTGGGGTTGAAAGTGGAACTCTGCCAAAGCATTTCTTAGCCAGGGGAATTCTGGGAGTTGAAGTCCACACGTCTTAAAGTTGTGAAATTTGGAGATACCCCCTCCCCCGGCCTAAGCCACAGTTGGAGCTTTTTATAAGCATGCTGGGTTTGCCTATCTCCCCTTTTAATCGCATTTATTGGAAATGGCCTATAAATTGCCTTTTGGCCATTAAAACCTCCAGAAAGATAAATTTTATTACACTGGGTTATTTTCCTCCAACCCGGCAGTGAAAGGAGATTTATGTAAGTTTGAAAACTTCAAAAACTTTTTATTTCAATTTGGAAAGAAGCAGTAAAGGGTTTATTAGAATGTTGATTTTGGAAAGCATTTAAACAAACAAAGGGGCCAGATTGACTGGAAATAAGATTTTGAAAAAGTTGTAAGCATATTTCCTGTTGTTGTTGTTTTTAAAATCTTATTAAAATATCTGAGCTTAAGAGTCAGAAATCTCTTCCTGGGAAATATTCTCTCTGAAAACAAAACATGGTAAGAACAGACCTTGAGGTTGCGTTACTAGAGGCAACCAGAAAGAATTAAAGATTATAATTAAAAGAAAACTCCCACTAATGCAGAAGGGAGAAAAAACTATTTTAACACTGGAGGAATTTAAGGATATTTGGCAACAATGTACTCAGAAGTTACTCTTTAGACTGATACAATAAAAATGGCTTAAAAGAGATAGAAGGGGCATAGCTGAATATCAAGGTGTTTTTGATATGGATTTAAAACTAATAGGCTACGTACATATTGACAAAGCTTAACAAATGAAACTAGCTGAGATTTCCATAGTCAAAAAGGACTTGCAAATAATAACCCAGAATAATGACTTGGATATGTGGATTTTAACTCAGAAAAATGACTTGGCTATGATAATTTCCTTACTTTGGATTTACGAAAAGATGTGTTATACATATTATGAAGGAATTCAGGAGAAAATAAAAATAAAAAAATACCAGCTTTTAGGATATTACCTAAAAGGAATAATTAAAACCCTTAAAACATAAATTAAGGTTTACAAAGTGGGCCTATTTGAGGTTAAACTATATATGAGCCTCTCTTTTTTCTAGCAGTTTTAATGGGATTTCTTTGAATAGGAGTGAAGGAGACTTGTTTAAAGATAAGATACAGGAAAAAGAGTTTCACTGTATTGATGGAGAAAGTGAAAAGCTATGATATTATAGCTCAGAGGAGATGAAAAGAAATGATCAGAAATTAATTTGTGGTGTATTATTTGAAGGGATTAAAGATTAATATTTTCAATTTGTTCTTTCGAGTGGCTCTTAATGGATTTTTTTCTTGATTAACTTTGACAGATGAAGTTTAAAGATTTGTTAATAAGACATGGGAGGAAGAGTTTTGTGTGTGTGTGTGTGTGTGTGTGTGTGTATCTTTTCTTATTCCTTTTTTAATAAAGTTTTATTTGGGTTTTCACACATACAAAATACAAGTAAAACATCTTTTTTGAAAATAGCCTGGTCCCGGGTTGAACTTCTTTATACAGACACAAAACTCAATTTTATGCTCCTTTTTGTATTCTATTCTATATCTTATACTATTTTACATTTTCTATATAGTTTTTCCCCTCTTTTAATTTTCTCAATTTTATCTTGATTATCTCATCTCAATTCAAATCATTATATTTATACTTTTGTCTGTTCTGTTTCAATTTCATATTATCTTTTCTCATTAAACAAATTTTCTCCTGTAGTTACTAATTGAAGTATGACACCTTTATATCTTTAAATTATATCCATTCAACTTTTATTTAAACTTCAATATAAACCTTAAGGTTATGACCTTCAATATAATACCTAATACACAACTTCCAATCGAATTCTGCTTGGTACATTCTTATAATACACACTATGTTCTTTAAAAAAAATTGTAAATATATGTAATTATAAACCCTCATTCCATTCCAGTTCAGTTCTATCATTAATAATCATTAAAATTTTAATATCTTTAACATTCCTTTTCAATTAAATATCATACTTCCTTAAAAACACATATGATCTCCATAATTAATTTTTCCCTTATTTCTCTTCACGTTTTATAAATCATTAAATATACCTTTATTACATTTATTTATTGACAAGCATTCCACTGAATTACGATAGCTATTTTATCAGACATTTTAATCATACATCGTTTCATATTTTCTAAAATTATTTCTGTTTCTAATATAACCATACTATCTTATGTACCTTTGCAGAATCCCTTTTTCCATTAAGTTTTCACCCATTATCTCTAAATAGGCCCTGTTTCTCTATGTTTTGCTTCTGTCCTTTATAACTTCTTTTCCTTTCTTTCTTCCCTCTCATCTTCTCCCTCCCTCCCCTTGTCTCTTTACTTCTAATTCTCTCTTCTGCATTTCCGTCTTCTGTTGCTTTCTAATTTTATACTTATTTTTCACTCTATTTTTTTTTGGAGTTGTTTTTCCTAATCTTAAACTTTCCATTCTCTTTCCCCCTTTTCCTTTTTTTCTCCCATCTAAGATTACTTGTTCATCAAAGATGGCTTCTTCTTTGTCGCAACCTTCTTGTTCTGCAGGCATTTCTTGTTGTTTCTCATAATTCCAAATCTAAAAACTGAAATACGAAGCCAAAAGAACCTCTCCCTTCTTATGCATCTTTCTTGTACTTTTTAAGTTCCATTTTCAGTTCTTCTAAAAGTGGAGCCATTTTAAACAGTTTTAAACAACCACCCGATTGATTTTAGTCATTCAAAACAATAACCAAGAATCTAGAAATCATCAAGTAATCCAGATAGTCCCGAGTTATATCTTCTTATTTCTTTTTTGACTTTCTCTTCCTGGGGTTTTTGTTGCGATATTTCAGTTAGAATGTATCTTTTGGAAGTCTTGTTGAGATTTTGCTGTAAGTTCTTTTTAATTCCAGACAGTCTCCTCCCTTCCAGATCCTACCCTTTTATTCTTTTTCTCTCCTTTCCTATTTTCAAAAGCTTTTAATTATCCAGAAATCTTTATTATCCCTTTGACTTTTTATTTTCAGCATTAAATGCCTATTGATGTCAAAATTGATTTTTTTTTCTAATTTCTTATTTAAGTCTCTTAGCTGCCAGTATAGGAAAAGGAGAAAAAAAAAACAAATCTTTTCCCTTTTCTCTCTCCTTCGCAGCTTAAAAATCTTCTTAGGGAACAATGTTATTGTTTTTTAATAGTTACAGTTCCAGGGTACCTTATTTGTTGCTTTTGCTGTTTGACCCGGTCAACCAAAACTTTCTCCTCTTATCTTCCTCCTGCACATTCTTTTCCTGTCAAGTTCTTCTTTGTGGTGGCCATTTCTGACTACTGCTGCAACCGCCTTTGGGAAAGGGAGTAATGGCCAGCTGGGGAGGAGAGATGCGGCTCTCCTCAACCCTGCAGGCAGTCTCCCCCCTCTTCACCACCTTTACGGGGTGGCTTAGCCCCAAAACCAGCTGGCTTGGGGCGCTCCAGCAGCGAGCACAGATCGAAGCCTCGTAGAGACAAGGTTTCGGTCTGTCACTGAAGAAGCTCAAACTGGAAGTCTCATGTGTGTGTATCTTTTCCTTTATACCTTACCGTAACATTTTCCTCTGAATATATATTATATATAAAAAATATTTAGAGGAAAATATTACAGTAAGGCGGCAAGGAAAAGAATTATGAAACTGCTTTATTTGTTTAAAGTTAAACTATTGGAAATGTTTAGGCTTATTGTATTCTTGCAAAATCACTATCATCTTATCAAGATTTTAAAAAGAGAAATTTAGCTAGGAGCTGTATATTCCCCCATGCTCCTTTCTTAGGTTTTAGCCAGTGTTCAGCCATTTTAATTTGAAACTTGATCAGGGAACAAAGAAGATACGTTTTCCTCTATATTTCAATCCAAGGTTATAAGAAAAATTCAACAGAAATAAACTCCAGATATTTTTCAAATTCAAAAAATACAGAAACCCAGTGTGAGAGTCTAAAAACTCTTCACACATACACACATACCCTGAATGCCTGTTGTGCTGTCATACAAAGGAGACAGAGGTTATCCAGAACAACATATATCAAAAATAAAAAAATTTTTAGACTTATTCTTGATGAAGAGGGAAGTTCTATCCATCCATCCATCCATCCATCCCCTCTCTTGCCCATTTTTTCCTTTTTGCATTACATTATCTTATTTATGTTTTTCTTGGTTTGTAGTGGTTTTTCATCCATCCATCCCCCTCCTCCTCTCTTTTCTCCTTTTTGCACTGTATTTTCTTGCTTATGTTTTCTTGGTTTGTATTGTTGTTGTTGTTTTATCTTTGGGATTTTAAACTTCAACAAAAAGTATTATTTAAAGAAAAGGAAAAGAGATGTCTCAGCCTTCCTGGTTTTCAGTCCCAATCTATGACTTCCTTGGCTAGTCTTCCTCTGATTATCAGTCTAGCTAAGACTCCCTCATTTTTTTTTCATAAAATAGTTTTTACTGTTTGTTCATGATGAGGCTTAGAAGAAAGATCCTCATCCAAAATTGGTCTGCCTGCTAGGAAAACTGACTCACTCAGTGTCCTGCTACACTGCCTCTTCTCTCAAAAATTTGAGAAAAAACATCGCTTTCTGGGCAATTCATTGAAATGACTTTTTTTTTAAATGAAGGGATCAGAAAAAATTAATGAGTTACCCTAAGCAGAAAGCTATTATGCTTTTTTCCCCTTAAATATACTTTTTTTTCATTCAAGCATCAACCAACCATTTGCTAATAACTTACATTATTTTAGCATGCATACACTGGCAAGGGGTGAGTTGGGTGAGGAATTAAATGTTGTTAACTGCAAAATAATGGACATTGCATTAAAGGCTTTTATCATTCCCTAGTGATTTATCAAGACATGCTTGCTTTTTGCAATACTGAACTTCATCAATAATTTATTCAGAATGTATAAAGGGAAATAAATGACTGAAATGTGTGTGTGTGTATTCAGACACAGAGCCTCACACAGAGCAGCAAGTTTTGCTGAATTACTGACAGACTGTGCTTCTCATTATAACATTACCTGCTTTGCTAACATCAAAAAAGTTGCAACCCTGCCAAAGTTTTAATTTCAGTATTTGTATGCCACTCTGAATGGCCATTGTGCAAAATCACAATAATTTAAGGAATGTGTCAGGGAATTGTGTAGCCGATGTCCAAATGGAGTCAGAAAGGCTGACCCAAATGTGTAGTTTTATATAAATAATAAATATATTTCACATCTATATTTACATCAAACAAGATACAGTAGAACCTCAGGTGAAGACCGTAATCCGTTCCGAAAATTCAGTCATCACCTGATTTGGTTGTCACTGGAAGTGCATGCATGTTTTAAAAAATGATGTGGAAGGGGAACTCGACGTGGAAGGGGAAATCGCGGTGGCTGTGTTTGGTCGCCACACGAGCATCCATTTGCAACCAGAGGTAAAAAGTTTTGGTCGTCACCCGATTTGGTCGTGAATAGAAGCATTTGCAACCAGAGCTTCTATTGTAATCGGACACATCAATACATCATGAGGTAAAATCATCACAGAGCACACAGAAGAAAAAAGGCAGGGAAAAAGGGAAACTCCCCATTACACCAAGCAACCAATCATAATGTAGATGGTCTCGTGCAGAACCCCGTGCTCTCCAATCAATCAAACCACCTCAGTGTCTTCTGGCCCATTACCTATTTTACCGTTCCAGCTATTAAATAAAATATCTTAGCAGAACGTGATTTCACTTGGTCTTCAATCTGAAGACTAGGAACTTATACTGTATATTTAGGAGGGGAAAAATGTATGGTTCAAGATGCAACTTCAACAATCACTGATGATGTTACCTAGTTGGGACATGAAACATCTGCAAGAAGAAAGCTCAGAGAGCACCAAAGAGCCCTCATTTCAACCCCTGAGGCACCAATTTTGTCCTTTATTAGTTTCTTCAAATTTGCCAGAGAAACAGCAACTACACTTGTATGAATTTCTTTAGGTGGAAACTATGGTTCCGTATAAGCACTGGATCTCACGTAGGGGAAGGCCACTAAGCAAACCAGTTAAGATTCCCTTCTAACAGGGAAGTCTGACTCGCCAGTTGAGTTTGCAGGACATGCCAGAGTTGTAGAATAAGAGTTGGAAGGGACCTTGGAGGTCTTCTAGTCCAACCCTGTTCAAGCAGAAAACCTTATACCAAACTGGCACCTATCACCCCGGCTCTGCAAAGGCAAAAAAACATCTCGATATATTGTGATATGGCCCGCAATACAACTGGGTTTGACATCCTGCTTTGAAACCTTGCCCTATCCTCTTTCATTCATTCATCAGATCAGAATAGAGCTGGAAGGGACCTTGGAGGTCTTCTAGTCCACCCCCCTGATCAAGCAGGAGATCCTATACCATTTCAGACAAGTGACAGCCCAGTCTCTTCTTTCAGACAAATGGCTGTGCAATCTCTTCTTAAAATCCTCCAAGGAAGGAGCACCCCAAATGCCTGAAGGCAACCGGTTCCACTGACTAATTGTTCTATCTGTCAAGATATTTCTCCTTAGTTTCTGGTTGGTTCTCTCCTTGGTAGTTGAGAATGATGGGTGTTGTCTGACTTAGCCCAACTGCAGGTCCCCGATGGAAGAGACTTGATCCTCCATGTGGGTCCCCAAACAGGAGGGTGACACCCTGAAGCAAAGCATGGAGGTGAGGTCCCGTTTAGGACTCTTTCCAACTCTGCTGTGGCATCTTCCCCAGCATGGTGGCAACCAGGATTGGGATCCTGCCTGTTCCACTACCAGTTCAGTGATTACCTGTGCATCCGCGTGCACCTAACATGCATGCACCTGACATGCGCCCGCAGCTTTCTCCACACCAGCTGAGGCCCATAGCGCCAATCAATTGAGAGGATACAGGAGAAAAGTGCAAAAGTGCAAAAGTGGATGGGAGGGGGCCAATCTTGCGCTTTTCTCTTCTTTCTCCTCTCAAGCTGATTGTCGGATTTTTTTTTTCCTCCTCTCAGCTGATCGTGGGAGGCTTTTTTTTTTCTTTTCTTTTTTTTACTACCGGTTTAGGTAAACCGGTCCGAACCGGTAGCATACAACCACTGGTGGCAACCTAGGAATTAAGATGGTGCCTGGAAGAGATGCAGGGTTGCAGAAGGGGCTCAGGAGTGCAAGAAGAGAGGTGCAAGGTCTTGACCGTCGCCAGCACACCCTCAAAGAAGAAATACCACCTCAACTACGGTGAAGGAGGAAGCAGAAAGAGCAAGCTAACAATTCAGGAATAGCAGTAAGCCAGGAGAGTTCATATGGAAGCATACTGAGGTTACCCTTCAGGCAGAATCATACCTAACCCCAGCAGATTCAGCTATTTTTAGGCATGTTCAACAGACTAGTAATAAGCTGGAGCCCATGATGGCCACTTCCAAACACAGATGTCTATTTGATGACATTTTTATCCCATCTTTCTGGCAGTAGCCTGGGCAACACTCCGAGCAATCACTCCTTCTATTTTTCTCCATAGTCACACAGAGACTTCTATTGCTAAGAATGGATATAAGGAAGGTGTATATGCATCTTTTTCTTTGCAGACATTTTTTTTAAAAAAAAGATTTTGGCTGAAGTTGTTACTGTTGTTTATTAATGCAGCCACTTTGCAGGAACTGACTTTTACTCTTGATAAGGCAAATATTGGCTGAATTGCACCACACAGTAGATTGGGCTAAAGGAAAATGGATACCCATTGAATTATCATATGGTATATACATCAAGCCCATTGCATTATATCATAGGTGTTGTGAATGAATAAATGTGTTAATAAAGTTATCAAGAGCTTGAAGTTAAGTGCAGGGTTCTGGCCCTGCACTTCTGATTGGCCCTTAATGGCGTTATCAGATTGGTCCGTTCAGGTGGATCTGATTGGCCATTAACGAGCCTTTCTCATTGGTTAACGGAGCTAGCGCTCCCTGGTTTTCATTGGTTGAATATCTAATAAGTTGCCTATATAAGGAAGGCTGTAGCAGCCATCGAGTTTGAGCTGTCACACCATGTAAAGAAAGAATTTTGAAGTTCACCGTTCACCGGCTCGTCTCCATTCTTCGTGCCCACGCTCAGTACTTAACAATACTATTATTTATTTCTTGGAGAATAATTCTCCTCTTGGAACATAACTGAATAAATACAAAAACTATGCTTTGTTAACCAGGAGCTAAGAATTAAAAAGTGTTGCATGAACCTAGGAATTTTTTCATAGACCAGAACAGATCCTGCACACTAAACTCTAAATCCTAGTGAGTAAAATACAATTGCTATATTTGCATAACAGGATACACTCAAACAAATGTGTCCTACTTGTATGATGGCTTGTTCACACAACCAATGATGGCCAGATTTCATTTTATTTATCAATGAAATCAAACCTAGAGGCTGCCTCAATCACTTTGGAAACTCTAGATAGTTTACAGAGTGCAGTAATTAAAACAATCAAACAAACATACACATACAGCAACAATCATAAGGATAAAACATCCATATCAGGAAAAACAGCATTTTTAATTTACAAAACCATACAAAGCATCTATCACAAAGAGATCACAATCCATTCCTCCCAGGACCTATTGAAAAAGCCTTATCTTCAAGGCTTTTAAAAATACACTAGGGCTGGGGTTGTATTGATTTCAGAAGGGTGTTATGTCAAAAAGCTGGAGGGGCCACCAAAAATGCATTGTCTCCACGATGATGTAAGATGGCAGAGCTTATCCAATGAAGCAAACCAACATTCCCACATTAATGTTAACGGCTGGGCAGAAACAACCAGACAGAGACAGTCCCATAAGCTTCAACATGAGGAGCTAAATTACCTCATTCCATTTTATTAGTATTTAATTTGGCATGCCTTCCTATACAAAGAGCATGCAAAAAAATTTGCCAGTGGAAAAGCACACAAAAGAGAAGTCACAGCCTCCTTTTTTTGTGGCAGCAGTCATACTTCTCATACAGGCAGTCCTCGACTTACAACAGTTCATTTAGTGACTCTTTGAAGTTACAACGGCACTGACAAAAAGTGTCTTATGACTGTTTTTCACACCTAGGACCATTGCAGCATCCCCCCAAATTCATATGACAGGCCCAGGGGTGGGATTCTACCGGTTCTGACTGGTTCTATAGAACCGGTTGTTATGATTCTGCAGCTTGGAGAACCGGCAAATCCTGCCCCTGGCTGGCCCCGCCCCTCTCCACCTGCCTTTCCCCTTTCCACCCAGTCCTTATCGCACATGCGCGACATCGCTGATTGCGTTCTCCCCCGCCCAATTACTCCTTAAGGTATTTCTTTTTTCCCCTCCCAACGATCAGCTGTTCCAATGATCAGTTCTTATCCCGCTCGCTGTCTTACTGCTTTGCCCAGGAGGCCCAGAAGACCCAAAAACGGAGCACAGCTTATGTTGCATGCCCTCCCTGCGCTGTTTTTTACCTTCCTGGGCCCCAGGGAAACCTCCTGGGAGCAAAAGCGACCCCCACAGGAGGTTTAAAAACTGGCCCGGGGGGGGGGCATTGTTGAAAAAAAAAACAGAAAAAAAAAGAAAACAGAAAAAGCCACACCCACCCAGTCACATGACTACACCAACCTAGCCACACCCACAGAACCGGTTGTTAAAATTTTTGAATCCCTCCCCTGGACTGGCCTTATTTATATCTTTCAATACTCTTGATATAATTTAACTCTTGTGATCACAAATGTCCCCTTAACAATTCTTTTCAAACTTCAACCCTTCCTTTCTGTCCCCGCCCATAGTATGATCTATTCCAAATTATATAATATTTCGATTCATCCTTATTTTTCATCTCTAGCGTTAGCCTATCCATTTCAGCACAAGTCAAAATGTTATTTATTACTTCAACTTCACTAGGAATTCCTTTCTTTTTCCATATGAAAAAAATTCATATGACTGGCAACTAATTCATGTTTATGACATTTGCAGGGTCCTGGGGTCATGTGATTCCCTTCTGTAAACTTTTGACGAGCAAAGTCAATGAGGAAACCAGATTCACTCCATGACCATGTTACTAACTTCAACAGCTGCAGCGATTCGCTTAACAATTGTGGCAAGGAAGTTTGTAATATAGGGAGGGGGGAAAACTCACTTAACAAGTGTTTCTCTTTCCACATAGAAATTTTGGGCTCAACTGCGCTCATAAGAGGCAGCGTTCAGCACAAGAGTTTAGTGTATATGGGAGAATATATGAAGAAAGTTGAAATGGAAGTTAAAATACACTTTCGTAGCCTTGCTTGGCTCCGCCAGGATGTTCACAGTATAGAAGTTTCCATCTGATTTGTGCAAAGAAAACCACTGAGAGTTTTATAATACATTAATTAGACCTCCAACAGCTAATCTTTTGAACATATCGATGGCCAGACAGATTTATTGCATCAATTCCTGCCACAATGGTGCACAGTGTTAATTAGCAAAGCTGGCAGTTCAGCTGTCATGCAACCATTAAGAAACAGTGCTTGCGTTTCTCACTTGTGGTCAATTTTAACTTTTCAGTTAGATTTAGCCTAATTTTACACACTGGGTTAACCCAGCAATGCTGTAACCTCCAGTATATGGAAAACGTAACCAATTGCCACTTGTGAACCACAGCCTGTCTCAGTTTAATAATAATAAATGTATGTCTGAAGAAGTGTTACGGTATTATAATATCTATTCCTTAAATGTACGATAAATTAGCAATAATGACAAATAAAATCAGCTTTTAGAAATGTAGACTCCTGCACTGCGAGTGGTTGGACTAGAATGTTCTGACCAAGGCTTCCTGAGACCGTAATTAAGCACATGCTTAGTTAAAATAACTCTTGTTTTATTTCAACACTGGGAATTATGTTCATTCCCAGCCTATAATGAATCCCAAATAGTCCCTCTAAATAAGCACCCACCTTTCTTTCCTTTGAATTGCTGCCAACAGAAGAGCCAAATGAACTATAAAAAGCCAAACGAAGTACAAAGTCCACACAGAGCTTCAAGGATGACTCGGAACCGATCAAACTACTTTGCTTCCTGCAAAGGTTTCATCATCTAGGCCTGACTTTTAGCCCTTATGGGAGGGGCAATCACCTCCCAGCCTTACTCCTAATTTGTCCCTTTTGTTTCAGCTGCTCTCACCTTCTAGCAGCTCTGCGCACATGCACACTGGGAACAGGCTCCCCTGGGTCCTCTGCCTCACTGCTGCCATACTCCAAAGGCAGCACCCCACTTCCAGATGGTTCTGGCCCCGTCTCTGCATTGGACACAGGACCCTCTTCCGAGTCCTCCCCAGTCTCCCAGACTGATCCCCGTTCCTCCCCACTGTCCGATTCCCCTGCCGTCTTCACTGGCTTCCAGCGAACCACAACACAGAAGACCTTCAAGGCCCTTTATTGTACGATTCTAGTGTATGATTTTATGCCGGTCTATAAAACTTACAAGACATATGCTAGATGCTGTCTGGCTACCTGCTCTACAATAATGGAGGTGCTTGATTTATAACATCGGTTGTCTCTCTCACTACAGTTGAGCTGCAGAAGGCTTTGCTTATCAGTTGTGCAACTTTTATTTTTTTTTTTTTTGCTTTGTCCTTCCCTTCAACCCAGCTGTAATATTAAAACCGAACATCAGAAAAGGGCTTAGCAGCTGCCATCCAGCCTCTGATCATTTTAGTGCCAGGGACAATACCGTTCTTAGAAATGAAAGGAAAAGTGTATTTGTCATCCTGTTTAGCTAGGACAACAATCACCGGCTAAGCCACTCAACCTTTGTGCTGTATGGCTTTTGGTCTAATACATCTGTGTTAATTTGCCATTATAAATTATGAATGGTCCCCAGTCCTGCATTTACAGAAAATGAGGGCTATTATATAAAATGAATCACAAGTATTATTATTATTGTTATTTTTTTTTTAACAAATGCCAAGTTAGCATTCGGCCAATTGATTTGCCAAATGATAGTGGCCTCTTATTTGATACAGTGGATGCTTTCCAAAGGAAATTTCCCTAATGGCTCTCTAAGAGCTAGACAACCGTGAAGCAGCAAAATGAAGGCTTTAGAAACAAAGCATTTAAAACCAACGGGAAGCAAACAATCATTCCTGGTATGTGTTTGTAGTCTCGGAGGTGATAATTATCATTACAAAGAGAGGCTCCATATTGATCTCATGATGGAAGCCCACCCCAGGGCATGCTGCTTTGCAGGGGGCAGCTACCGCATGGCACACTTGTTCTATTGTTATGGTGTTGTGGTCTACCGGTGGCCTGCGGAGCTGGCAGCAGAGTCGGACAGTGGGGAGGAACATGGGCCAGTCCTGGAGTCTGGGGAGGACTCGGACAAGGGATCTGCATCTGACACAGAGATGGGGCCAGGGCCACCTGAGGGTTATGTGCTGACTCCAGAGCTTCCAGAATCTGACATCAGCAAGGCAGACGAACAGGGGGAGCCTGCTCCCAGTGTGCGCTTGCGCAGAGCTGCCAGAAGGCAAGAACAGTTAAGACAAAAAGGGCGATTTGGGAGTAAAGCTTGGAGATGATTGGTCCTTACCATAAGACATAAAGGAAGAGCAAAGGGACGTGAGCCTTTGCAGGAAGCAACTTTGTTCGTTCTGGTCAGTTTAAACTCTGAAGCTCTGTGTTGATTTCGTTCTTTATTTGGCCTTGTACAGTTAATTGGCAATTTAGTCTTTGGCAGCATTTCAAGGGAGATAAAGGTGGGAGCATATCAGCCTTATCCCGAAAGACTGTGGCAGGCTTCTGTTGGACTATTCATAAAGTGTTCAGGACTCATTACAGGCTGTGAATGCATATAATTCATAGCCATTGAAATTAAAAAAAAAAAAAGATTTATGGGAATAGCGTGTGATTGTTACTGTCTCAGGAAGTCTTGGTCAGAACATATGCCTTGTATATAAGAGAAGTGATAACATTCAAAGGCTATGTTTTTATAAGAAGATAGAAGATATAAAATCTTCTATAAGAAGATATAGGCATGAAAGCCACGCCAGAAGATTGTGCGTTCTAGTCCTGCCTTAGGCATGAAAGGCAACTGGAGTGACCTTGGGCCAATCTCCAGGTGTAGTGATTTCTAATCCTGCCTTAAACATGAAAACTCGACAGGTGATGTAGGGCCAATCACCAGGAGACTGTGAGTTCTAGTCCCACCTTAGGTGGAAAGCCAGCTGGGTGACAGAGTTGATGTAGAGAAAATAGGAGGAGGAAGGAGTATCAGGCAAGTTTGCTACCTTAAACCTATATATATATAAAAGTGAAATACCACTCACGCATCATCATAAAATCTCCATAACAGTAAAGCCTACAAACTTGAAATTTGGCATGTATGTTCCTCTTGGCTTCTAGGTGCTCACAAAGAAAGGATTTTTCAAAATGACCATCAGAACATTAGTATTTCGTATATTATTAATAACACGCTCTGATGCTGAGGAGTTCTACTCCCCCTCCCTGCCTGAAAAGAAATCTGTTCCAAATGCAAAACACAAGCAGAGGAGAGGAGTTTCAGTTTTAGTTTCATAGCACCAAGCAGCTTTACGACAGAACAGTTGAGCTAAGCCATGCCCAGACTCCTTGCTATCTCCTTCTTGCTCCCACAACAAATACTCTTTCAGTTTCCAAACAGCCCTCAACTCTCTCACACACTGACAGGACACTTGCCAGATGGATATCGATGGATGCTGGTAGATAGAGGCAGATTTCCCTCCCCCCTTATTTTCCTCCCCAAAAACTCAGCCCGACCACATAGTTTCGTAGGGAAGCACAGGTATCAAGCTAGTTATTTACAAAAGTAATAAAGGCAGGAAATAAAATCCATTATGAAACCATGAACGCTCAGCTTTGTTACTTCTGCCCTAACTCACAGCTGAATTTATAAAGATGGTTAAATTCACGCACGTACGCGCTCCCTCCTTAAAGGACAGGGATGATAAACATGTGGCACTGTAGACATCAAACTGTACTTCTGACTCATGAAAGAAAACAAATATTCTGGCGAGCTCAGGAGACCATCCAAGCCTGCCTTGCCTTACGCAGAGAACATTTAATTACATGAATTACACAAGGACTCGCTGCTGTTATGAATTAAGCAGAAGCTTGGGTGGTTTGAAGGCTGAAGCAATTTAGGACAACCCAGAGTGCAATAAGGGTTCACATCTTTGGCTGGTACCTTCTCCGTTTTTATTCAGATCGGCTGGCGTCGTGAGAGGCCTGAGCAGAACAATGATTTCGTCCACATTCGTCCCATCTTCTGAGTGCTTCTCAGAGGCATGAGACAGCAATTCGGACTGGTTGGGGGAAAAGAGATTACACAGCTTACACATGAAGATGGATCTGTTGCCTGGAAAACAAAACAAAAATAAATAAATAAAGCTGGTTATTAGTATTATTATTTTTAATTGGGACTCTTCGGGAATCTATAAAGTTATACAGGTAGTCCTCATTAGTGTGGTGCAGTAGTCTGAAGGTGGAGCTCTCACCTCATAATCAGGAGGCTGTGAGTTCGATCCAAGGTAGAGGCAGATATTTCTCTCTCTGGGCACACTGAGAATATATCTGCCGAATAAAACTCCACATTGGCAACAGGGGCGGGCATCCGGCCATTAAAACACTCTGCTAGCTCCATTCAGTTGCCTTGACTCCACCCCGCAAGGGATGATGGGGTGGTTAAATGATGATGGTGATACAGGTAGTCCTTGACTTATGGCCACAACTGAGCTCAGAATTTTGGTTGCAAAGTTGTGACTGGACTCAGTTTTATAATGAGTTTTACACCAGCTTACTGAATAGGCGATTTTTGCCAGAAAATGCTCCCAAAAGTCACAAAATGTAATAACAGGAGTACACTACAAGCGGTCATAAATGCAAGCTGATTGCTGCCAAGCAAACATGGAAGGTGATACAGTCTTATGACCATTATTGCTGGACTCAATTATTCCACTAATTGAATAAATAGGAATGCAGGTAGTGGTTGACCTAGTATCATAATTGAGGCTAGCAATTAGGGCCATAAATTGAGGACTGCCACAAAGAGTAGGGAGTCAATTTATTCTCCAAAGCACCAGAAGGCAGGACAAGAAACAATGGATGGAAACTCATCAAAGAGAGAAGCAACCTAGAACTAAGGAGAAATTTCCTAACAGTGAGGACAATTAACCAGTGGAACAGCTTGCCTCCAGAAGTTGTGGATGCTCCAACACTGGGCAGCCTGAAATGGTATACGGTTTCCTGTTTTAGCAGGGGGTTGGACTAGAAGACCTCCAAGGTCCCTTTCAGCTGTATTCTGATTGATTGGAACAGCGGCCTTCAAACTTGACAGGTTTAAGACTTGTGGATTTCAACTCCCAGAATTCCTCCTCCAGTCATGTTAGCTCAGGAATTCTGG
>BHEV01030565.1:0-19697 GCA_004319985.1 Emydocephalus ijimae
TTGGGTTGTTCGGTTCGCGATGTTCAATAAACAGTTTTGAATGACAGACACCGCCTCGGAGCTTCTTTCTGGACACAACAAAAATGTTAGGGATTGTATTCATTAATAGAATATTTAATTGATACAGATATTTAAAGGTAGGAGGATTCAGTGAATATAGAAGGGGACTGAGAAGATCACTGCCTTAATGGGGGAAATCCAATGATTTACCACCATTCCATTGAGCTCCACTCAATTAACTTGTTCTGTTGTGAATTCCTAGTTTCTATAAGGGAAATAAATATATTAAAAATTATTCAGTGTGGAATGGCAATCTGGGTCTTCTAGAAGTCACTGGATAGCCCTCGATTTTAGGCAGCATGTTTATTAATGAGGAACATCACAAGTTGACTACCACAGATGCAAAGAAGTGGGAAATCTGGGAAGTATCTGCTACCTCAACTATATAGTCAAGAAAGAAATAGGGATGTAATGCAGTCACAATGAACTTTCATGCAAAAAAAAGAACACAGATTTGACCATTGATCTATCTTGCTCACTGTTGCCTACCTGGATTGCCAGTGGTTTTTCATGGTCTCATACCAGGAGAAGTGGACTTGTGTCTTTTTGCATGCAAAGCATGATTTTTTAACATGAGTTACCCTTTTTTTAGAGAGCACTATTTTGCTAATAGCTTGGTATTTGGACATTAAAATAATGAGAAACATCTTAGCTTTTGTTTTTGGATAAATAAGTCAGACAAATAACAATTTTTAAAAAGTTGTCTACATGTATAAATTGTCTCTCTGGTGTTCAAGAGGTGGGTTGGAGGGAAAATTGTCAGATTATTTTGATGACCGGCAAGGATAATTCTGATTTTTCTTGTATATTTTGCAATAAGGGTCTAGGCCTCTTCAGTGCAGGCAACATGACCACAATTGTGTCTTCTTTGGAGATAAGTCAGACAAATGATTGAGTAACAGAGGCCAGGGCAGAAAATGAATTCAGTGTTAATGAGCAGACAAGGCTATTCCTCAAGCATGCAAGATTGGCTACATTCAAGGCTATATAAATCTGCTAGTTAAAAAAAAGTATCATTGACCCTGGAAAATACTTGATTTGCTGTGCATAGATAAAAGTTCTCTGGCAGGCTTGAATGATTGATGGTTCAATAGGTGGCCTGCTGAATCTGTGTGTGTGAGACAGAGGTAGCTGTGTGGAACTTTTCTACAATGCATGACAAATATTTGCTTGGAGGTGCAAAGGCTGAATTCACATCATACACTTTAAGTTATAAGCCATGATTTGTAAGAACAACAGCACTTAGATGTATATACCACTCCATAGTGCTTTACCACACTCTCTGGATGGTGTACAATATCAGCATATTTTCCCCAACAATCTGGGTTCTCATTTTATCCACCTCGGAGTCAGAAGGATGGAAGGCTGAGTCAACCTTGAGTCAGTCAGGATGAAACTCCTGGCTGTGGGTAGAGTTAGCCTGCAATACTGCATTTGAACAGCTGCCACCATCAGGACTCCTTTAATCCATAATGGCTGGATATGCTGAGCTACACTACTGTCCTGGTCCTATTAAAAAAACTGCAGCTGCATTCCTTGTTGCTACTCCATTAACTTGACTGGCAGTGAATGGGCAACTCTATTCAAGTCCTTCCCCTCCCCTATGATCCTTTAACCATTCACTCAAGCCTGTGTTCCATGTAAGCCAAGCAAATAAGTACATAGCCAGCCAGCCAGTATACTTATTCTAGTCGTTAGAATGGAAGACCCAACACTGAGTTAAAATGCAAACAAGAACAATTGCTACCCTCCCATTTTCTTCCTTTTTGCAAGAGCAAAAAAAAGTTTTGGTCTCTTCCATGTCCTGATCTCCATAGAGGAAGGGAAAAGAGATTTCTTTCCCCATTTCCCCCCTCCCTCAAATATAGAAGGCAATTAATTCCCCTGATCTTCCCCATCTATTTAAAAGAAACTGTTGCTTTGAGACAATGGAGAGAAAGGTAGCTCATAGTCATGGAAAGAAGCAGATCACCTTGGGGAAAATCAGGAAGAAAGAACAGATATAGGCAAGATGGTGAATAAAAGCAGTCACAAGTGTTTGATTATCTACTTTTCTGGAAAAGCAGAGAGCTGAGTGGCATTGTGGCAACAGAAAGCACAGTAAGAGTAAAGCTGAACTTCTCTAGATTATAGGTGAGGAAGAGCCAGAGGCAAGAAAAACAAATCTTCAGAGAACAGAACAAAAGGGCAGGGAGAAGGCAGGAATTTTGGATGAATCGAGTGAACTGTGGTATGAGTGAATGAAGTGTCTCTGGGCTGGATGTGAAAAACACACACCAAACTGTGATCCAGAAATATTAAAAGAGTTATGAGAACCATGTAGGATGAACTTTGTAACACTTATAATACAGTTTTTATAGCATTGTTGCACTGGCTAACTAACATGGGTTTTCTTGTATTTTCAATTTGCCATTTTCAAATGTTTTACTAATAATTTGTCATAAATTTTAACTGTCAAGAAGAATGTAAAAAGCCTCGCTTTTAGAATCCAGAACTGGCTGAAGCATTCAATATGGTTGGAGGTTTTTTGTTTTCAACTGTTCTCAAGCCTCCCTGAACAATATTAAAATCCAGCATTGGGAAGCATTATAAATATGCCTTACCCATGCCCATTCTTTTTTCCTTGCAAATGTTTCTTTTACTTTTATTCATGGTCTTTCTTATGCTATGCTCACATATTGGATGCTTTAACCTTGGATAGATGATTTTTCCTCAGAAAATTGATTTTTACTTTGAGGTTTCTTTGTTGTGCTAACTGTAAAAGTAAATGTAAGCCATTTTTCCAGTTTCTCCCTTTTGTAAAATTAAAAAGAGAATCCTTTTTAATTGAAATGTTTCAAATAAATTGTAAATTAATTTATCTTCTTTGTCGGTAACATAATTGGGGTTTAGCATACTGAGGCACTTTCTTGACAGTCACATTTGGGCAACAAATTCCTTAATTTTTTTATGGCTTAATACTTCACCTATGTAAGTCCTCTAATGGACTCTTAGTAGTTTTATGACCCAGAAGATTAACTTCGTCAACTACAGAACTGCCTAGTTGTTCACTGGGATGTTGAAAGAAAAGAAAGGAAATCGACACTCACAAAATTGCCTCCAATAAGCTTCTGGTAAATGTAAGCTTGTCCTCCTTCTATGCTTCTACATGCAATGATCATCCTTATTTTGCAGAGGTCTTCTCCATTGTTGATAGCAATCTCCTGAACCACAGATCTCACAATATCTGGGCACTTTCCTAGAAGCCACATTTGGCAACAGTCACCAGGAGCTAAAAGAAAGTATTCCTAAAATGTTGATTGAAGGTGATAATGTATGGAAGCGAGGGGGTAGTTAGGACCATCTAGCTGGAGCTATGAGGAATTCAAAGGTAAAATAGGATTAGGGTTAGGCCAAGATCTGCATTTAGTTTGTATTTTTCATGTATGCTCATCTGTTTAATAAATGCTGTTATTCGGAAAGTATCCATTAATGGTTTCAAACAATTCTCTAAATCAGAAAATTATATTCTTGTGCAAACTCCATTCCTTCCAACCTATTGAACCTCTGTCCCTGCTTGTCAGGGTCTGTGCCCATTCTCTCTATAGAATTCTAAGGGAGGCTGAAGTTTGAACAATATGTGTGATTTTATTAACACTAATTGGTTTACTTTACTTGGTTGTACACTATGTATAAGTAGTTGACTAACTAAAGGAAAACTATACCTTATATATAACTTACATATATAAATAACATATGGCTTCACCAACGACTGATTGATTGGAGTAAAGCCCCTATTTGGCTTTCAGTCAAGAAAAAGTTGGCATATCCCTGACCTAAGGCATTTGAAAGTACTTTTTACTATCCGTAGTTATTGCGTATGGATGTAAATCATGCATGCTTGGAAGGATATATTTAAGGTCAATTTGTCTTACCACAACACCATTTCCACCCAAATTTTATACTATATGGTCCTTTTGCCTTCAAATAAACCTTCATTACTGTCAAGTTTGAGGCATGGGTGATAATGAATGGAGACGAGCCAGTTAAACGGTGAACTCCAACTCTTTTATTTACATAGTGACAGCTCAGAAAACAGGGCAGCTATGGCCCTCTTATAAAGATAATCCAATAACTATTTAACCAATAAGAACTCAGGAACGCTTGCTCCATTGAACCAATGCGGAGGCTCTGTTAATGGCCAATCAGATTCCCCTGAACGGGCCAATCCGATCCTGCCATTAGACAGCCAATCAGAAGTGCAGGGCCAGAACCCTGCACTAACTCCAAGCTCCAAATAACTTTATTACAGTTTATGCATTCACAACAATTACATATGGAGATTAATTATATAAAGCAAACTGAGAAAATCCACATGTGACTTTGTTAAGGTTATCCAAAAAGCACTTTGAGCATTCAGCAGCTGTTTGAACAACTTCCAGATAAATGACAAAAGACTTGCTGACTTCTGGATGCCAGGACATATTTGGAACTGTGGAGTGAACATCTGCCAGCTGCTTCCCTAGAATACAGCTCCTGAAATAATAAGAATGGTGGGCGGGTGGGTGAGGGAATGAATCAGGACCATGTTCCAATGTTCCCATAAATTCCCAGAGTTGCTTCTTCTGAGATTGTTGGCCATATAAGAGAGATGGATGGATGGATGGATGCATGGATGATGGATGGATGGATGGATGCATGGTAGTAATCCCCAAAAAGTTTTGCCTGGTTTCACATTCATTTGGTTTCTCATCCATAAATAGTCTAGAAAGACAATGAAAAATGGAAATTGATAAGGCAGGTGCATTATGATAAATCACTTAGGAAAAAGGAAATTGGGAAGGGAAAATCAGTTGTCATAAAAAAAAATCATATCTTGGTGAAAGAGCCACTGACTTTAATCCTTGCATAGACCACCTACTCCTGTACATCCCTCCACTTCTCTTAGATATTTGAAAGTCCCATACAATTATAATTAACATTAACCATTATTTTTGATATTCTGTGATAGGATGCAAGTTATGGAGTAGCTTCTTATGGGAGGTTTTCTCCTTATTACACTTTAGAAGGAGAGTAAATTCTCCTTAGAATTTAGAAGGAGAAATAAGTTTTTACTCAGGCTTGTTTAAGCTATTTCACACAACATGCTTACCTGGTGATTCACATCCTGCAAACCACATTGTTTGCAGACGTTTGTTTTATTCCTGGGTAAGGTTAACTCTTTTTGCCTCTGGCATGAACTTCTAGAGCTAGTTCTAAGTTCTAAGAAGTCAGAAAATAAATACAGGCTGAATAATCAAGACCTTGTTGATGATCCAAACTCTGTCAAGGATCTTGGAGTACTCATCTCTAATGATCTAAGTACTAGAGCCCACTGTAACTACATAGCCAAAAAGGCGTTAAAAGTTGTTAACCTAATCTTATGTAGCTTTTTCCTCTGGTAATATTACACTACTAACTAGAGCATACAAAACATTTGCTAGACCAATACTCCAATACAGCTCATCAGTCTGGAACCTCCATTACGTATCTGATATTAGCACAGTTGAGAAAGTCCAGAAATATTTCATAAGAAGAGTTCTCCACTCCTCTACTCGTTGCAGAATATCTTATGCCACCAGACTCGAAATTCTAGACCTAGAAAACCTAGAACTATGCCGCCTTCAGTCCGATCTAAGTATAGTGTATAAAACCATACATTGCAATGTCCTACCAGTCAGTGAATACTTCAGCTTCAACCACAACAATACAAGAGCAAACAATAGATACAAACTCAAGGTTAATCACACCAAACTTGATTGCAGGAAATACGACTTCAGCAACAGAGTGGTCAATATCTGGAATACTCTACCTGACTCTGTGGTTTCTTCCCCAAACCCCAAAAACTTTAACCTTAGACTGTCTACTATTGACTGGCCTCACCCCTTTCCTAGGAGGTCTGTAGGGGGCATGCATAAGCGCACCAATGTGCCTACCGTCCCTATTGTTTCTTTTATTTTTTTATTTTTCTTATATGTATCCATGTATTCATAAGTATGTTTTTACTTATACCTATTATCTTGTAAGCAATTGACGACAAATCAAATNAAAAATAAATAAATAAATAAAATACCTAACTGCTCATTGTATTGTTCAAAAATGGACAAAAAGGGCTGAAGCAGAAAGAGAAGGGGAGCAATAATCCTTCAATCTGGTCAATTAGTTTTTATAAATTAAAAAAAATAGCAGAAAGTGATAGCATCCCAATCATTTTTATGGTGCCTGGGCTCTCTAACAAGCTGCCACACATAATTTGACTGGGGCAATCCTGATCAACTTTTCTGAGTCACCAGTGAAGCCTTTGCCCCAGGGGAGCAGCAGATCAGGTCAGCTTCATCATGAGAGCGCAGCCTTTGAATTTTCTGTTTACAAAATCTCCTTAACCCCAGCCACTAACTGAATCAGGGGATGGGTGTTAGGAATTGATAGTCACCTAACAGTTGATTTGGAAATATATACACCAGGATAGACATTTTAATACTGTCTCTTTAACAGAATGCTAAAATTGTAATTGGGTGTGGTTACTCAAATGGCCATAAGATGGAGCCAGAAACCTGAGTTGTTTTTTCTGTTGTTGTTAGTTGCTAGTTGCTAGATGTTCTGATGTTCCTGCATTTTTCCCTATTGACTGTTGCTAATCATCATTCTTCTTGGATTTGATGTGAGTCTATTTACTGAACTGTTTATGATACTGGACTTTGATATTTGGATTATCCCTGCACTGAAAAACTGACTGCTTGAACATATATGACTTGGATTGCTTGTTGGACTTTGCTTAACCGTTTACTGGAGGTAAAACCTACATTTTACTATTCAGTGTATCTGTGTGCTGTTTGTGTGTTCTTCCTCACCACTCTCACTACATCTCCCTTTGCTCATTCATTCCCCTAACGGGGAATTACCTCAACACTGGTTATGGGTCCAGGCCATACCAGGCTCAGATAATTGAGAGTTGGTGTGAATGCACAGTACCGTATACAGACAGCTGTTTACTGTTTAATTGTGAGTTACTATCCTGATAAAGATGGCACAAGTCACTTCAACAAGTCTATCACTGATAACCCGGTTGGATGGAACAAACTATGTTTCCTGGTCTATGAAGTGCAGTCTACTTCTGCATAGAAAAGGGTTATGAAATACAGTTCAAGATCCACCAGATATAAATGCTTGGGATCGAGATGATGTGGACAATGCCAAGAAGTTAGCTGACTTTAAACAGAATAACGAACAAGCTCTTTGTATAATTGGACTAACACTGAGTGACCAGCAGTTAGTCCATATTCATGGAGAATTTGGGAGAATTTAAAGAGGATTTATGTTTGTGACAGTGTAGGTGCACACATACATCTTACACATAAACTGTTTAGAGCACATCTTCTGAAAGGTGGAGATATGTTAGCTCATTTGAACTTCATGAAAAGAACTTTTCAAGAGCTACACGAAAAGGAACTGATATTTTCAATGCTGCATCAAGTTTACATCATTCTTTCCTCACTGGATGAAAATTATGATGATTGCCTATCTTCACTGGAAGTCCTGACCAGAGAGAAACTGCCATTGACTGACATAACCAGAAGTTTGTTAGAAGAGACAAGAAGACGGCTAGATGGGACCAACTGAGAAAGAAACAAGAAGAGGATTTGTCTTCTACTGCCTATACTGTAAGGAAATGTTTTTCTTGTGGGGCTAAGGGGCATATAGCTAGATTCTGTAACGAGGGAAAACAACAGAATACTGGTAATCACCAGAAGGCTAAGAAGAATGTCAGTTTAGCTATGTCTGGCAATTCAACTGTAAACCATGTTTTGTGGGTTGTTGATAGCATCGCAGTGCATTACTAGAAATAGAGAGAGGTTTATAAAGATGTCTATGAGTAAGCAATATGTATCATTGGCAAATGAATGGAAGATGAAAGCATCTGGTGAAGGTGCTGCATATTGTTCATGTATGAATGAGCATTTATCTCTGTTATATGTACCTAAACTGAAATTTAATTTGTTATCGGTAAGGGCTTTAGTTAATATTGGTTATGTAGTAACCTTTAAGGGAGATAACTGTATAATAGAGAAAGAGGGTAAAAGTGTTACTGCTAATTTAGAGAACAATTTATATGAGATACATGATGACCAGTTGAAGATAGCTAACTCAGTTTATAACAATGTTAAGCCACATGATGAATGTATACATTTACTGAATAGATGGGGGCCATAGAAGGAGCGTTCACGTCGCGGTCCCTGTCAGGTACATGTTTACCTGCGAATCCTTCTACCACGCTACACCAACCTATCACCAAACATGGGGTTTGAGCCTGTGCCAGAGCCTGTGTTCTACAGTGGTTGGGAAAAGTGTAGCGACACGAGAGAAGAAGACTGAATAGATGTTTGGGGCACATTAATTTCAAAATGCTGAAACAAACTGTTGAATTGTCAGAGGGAGTAAAATTAAAACCCTGTAGCAAGTACTTAAACTGTAATGCCTGTAACCAAGAGAAAAGCAAGGTTATTCCAGCAAACAGACTGAATGGGTTTAAGACCAAAGAACCTTTAGAGGTTGTTTTTGCTGACATAATTGGTCCTAAGGAAACCCAGTTTGGGAAGTGCCTGCTATGTTTTGAGTATAATGGACCATAACTCACAGTACCATTTCTGCTATGTCATGAAAAACAAAACAGAAACATTCCAACATTTCTTTAACTCTCAGCTAAGATTTGCTGAGAGAAAAATGAGGAGTAAAGTAATTACTTTAGTTACTGATAATGGGACTGAGTTTATTAACAAGAGATTCCAAACTATGTTGAAATTGGCTGGTGTCGAGCATAAACGTTCTGCAGCTTACAGACCACAACATAACTTGTTTGTAGAATGAAGAGGGCAAGCCATGGCTTGCACTATGTTATCTGATTCAAGTTTGCCTGAAACACTGTGGGGTGAGGCCATAATGTGCAGCAACCATGTGTTAAATAAGGTGGTGAACACAACAACTGGTGAATTGCCATTCACTTGTTGGCATGGCAGAAAACCAAATGTAAGTTATCTACACATATTTGGAGCACTAGCATGGGTGCATATTCCCTCACAAGTAAGAATGAAAGGGCAACATAGAGCTAGGAAATTATTTTTTGTAGGTAATGAGGCGAACCATAGATTGTTTAGATTCTGGGATCCAGGCACGGCTCATGTTTATTGTAGTGCTAGTACAAAATTTTTTGAGCAAGTTGGGTGGAATAAACTGGAACAGGTATCCAGCAATGATGTTATTATTGACACCAAAGTAGTCCCTAAAGATGAAATAGTTAAACCATCAATAGCCATTAAAGAGGAAGAACAGGCACAGGAGGAGGTAGAAGAACAGGCACAGGAAGAAGTAGAAGAACAGGAGCAAGTGGAACAGGAGAGTCCACCAGTAAGCCCTGTATTATGGAGACATTCAACCCAAGTAACACAACCACCTGATAGATATCAGGCTAGTGTTGTATGCCAAGTGAATACAGTTCCTGGTAACTAGAATGAACTAAAACTGTATCCTGATAAGGATCGGGCTGCTTGGCAGGAAGCAATGGATAAGGAACTGAAATCCTTTCAAAGGTTGGAAGTATATGAAAATGTTAGGTTACCACCAGGTACACATGCCATAGGGTGTAAGTGGATTTATAAACTGAAGACAGGTGTGGATGGGACTACCCATAAAGCCAGGTTAATAGCGCAAGGTTCAATCGGACAACAAATGACTACAATGAGGTGTTTGCACCTAGTCTAAAGGCTACTACATTATGAGCAGCATTAGTGTGGACAGCTAAGGAGAAATACATTTTGAATCATTTAGATATAGAGACAGCATATCTGCATGCACCGTTGCAACACACTATTTATTAAAAGAAACCTTTAGGTATCAAAAATGATAATACAACTGATTGCTGGAGATTGAAAAAGAGTCTTTGTGGCTTGAAGCAATCAGGATATGAGTGGAACCAATGTACAGTTAAGGAATTAACTATAATAGGTTTTGTAGTTGGCATGGCTGATCCATGTTTGTTTAAAAAGGAAAGTAATGGTGTAGTGTCATTGTTCCTAATGTTTACTGATGACATAGCATTAATCACCAAAACTGAACAAGAAGCTACTAAAATAATATCACTTTTAGAGAAGAAATTTAATATAAAACAGTTCGGAGAAATTAAACAATATCTTGGATTAAAGATAGATAGAACTAGGGGAGGATTCAAGATCTCACAGGCAGATAAAATTAACCAATTATTAAAGAATTTTAAAATGGAACTTTGTAAACCAGCTAAAACACCGATGAGCCAGGAGTTTAGCCTGATGTACAAAGTCCTGTTTTTGATAAAGATATTTATCAGTCCTTGATTGGTAGTTTATCTTATCTCAGTAATTGGTCAAGATATAGCATACAGTGTTAAACGATTAGCTAGATTTAACGCTGAGACAACTGAAAGACACTGGCAAGCTGCTAAATGTGTGTTAAGATATCTGAAACAAACAATGCATTGTGCATTATATTTGGAACCTAAGGATGAACTAAGTCTAACTGCATATGCCGATGCAAGTTTTGCTACAGACATAAATACACGTAAATCTATGTCAGGTACTGTAGTATTATTAGGAAAAGTGTTGATTGGATGGAGGTCTATTCCACAGAAACATCTAAGTTTGTCAACAATGGAGGCTGAGTTCTCATGTTTATCTCTATTATGTACAGATTTAATTTATTACAAGCAACTATTGATTGATATGGGAATTGATGTAACAGATTATATTGTTGTTTATGAAGACAATCAATCAGCAATACAAATGGCTTACAATCTTGCTGTAAAGAAAAAAACAAAACACACAGATTTAAGATATTTAAATGTAAGACAATGTGTACAAATTAACACATACTGGAGTATGCATGTCAGAGAATAACATTGCAGATCATTTTACAAAAGCCCAAGGCCTGTAAAGCATAAAGCTTGCTGTGAAGGATATGGACTTAAACTGTAAGGTGTTGTATATTGTCCTACCCAAAGGGGAGAATGTTAGGAATTGATAGTCACCTAACAGTTGGTTTGGAAATATATACACCAGGATAGACATTTTAATACTGTCTCTTTAACGGAATGCTAAAATTGTAATTGGGTGTGGTTACTCAAACTGCCATAAGATGGAGCCAGAAACCTGGGTTGTTTGTTCTGTTGTTGTTAGTTGCTAGTTGCTAGATGTTCTGATGTTCACTGTTTTTGGTTCCTGCATTTTTCCCTATTGACTGTTGCTGATCGTTGATCTTCTTGAATTTGATGTGAGTCTATTTACTGAACTGTTTATGATACTGGACTTGGATATTTGGATTATCCCTGGACTGAAAAACTGACTGCTTTAACCATGTATGACTTGGACTGTTTGTTGGACTTTGCTTAACCATTTACTGGAAGTAAAACCTACATTTTACTATTCAGTGTATCTGTGTGCTGGTTGTGTTTTATTCCTCACCACTCTCACTATGTCTCCCTGTGTGCACTCATTCTCCTAATGGGGAATTACCTCAACAATGGGTTCTTTCTGTCCACCATCACCTTCACTGGGTTGGAGCTGTCTTTCTGGAGAGTACAGTCACCAGCCATTTAAAACTTGAGATCTAATGAGCTCTTGTAGCAGGAAATATGATGTCACTCACTCTTTTTTTGTTGGTCAGAACAGCTTTGTTGCAAAACACAGCAGATTTCTGTATTTTCTGACAACTTACATTTTCAGAAAAATGCCCAGTATATACAAAATATGGCAAAACCATTATTTTGTCTGTGGACATCTGACACTTGCATAAACTGAGTGAACCAAGACATCGTGGACCTCTTCATTATTATAGCCCTTCTCAGCTAAGCTAAGAACCTTTTGTCTGCTCAACTCACGTCGTCTTTCATAATTGCCAATGAAGAACTGGAAAGGAATTGATCACAACACTAGAAGCTTTTTCTTACTTTCAAAATTGATTCTCGGGACTTGTGCTGCTTCTGACTGCTCAGGAAAACTTTCCAGTCTGGAACTTTGGGCTGTGTGCACCTAACACTAGTATCAGCTGAAGTTGGCATTATCTAATGTTCTTTCCCCTCTTTTTTCAATAGCATTTTGGTCAAAAATCAATATTCTTTTCTAATCTCTCTCACTTTTCTAGGTACTTGTTTTAAGACCAGGATCTCTTTGCCTTTGTATTTCAACCCTCTTCTCTCTTACCACTTGTAATATTTGGTTTTTAATAGTTTTTTTGGTGAATCTAACATGGACCTCTCTTGGTAATTCATTCCTCGTCGCATATCTTGTGAAGACTCAATATCTCTCATCTACTCCATCCATCATCTTTTCCTGTTATTTCCAAGACTCCAGCCAAGATTTCAATCATTACTGCTGCCAAGTTTTGTCCTTTTTCTTCCTCGATATTTTGAAATCTAAGATAAAATTCTGACCTGTCCATCTCCCACTTCAACATCCCACTTTTTTCTTGTTCGACCATTGTTAATCTGTTATCAATATTCCCAATTGTATCGTCTCTTTGCTTGTCTTTCTCTTCTATTTTTTGGATTCTCTCATTGTGTTTCACCATCATTTGTTGAACATTTTCAAATTTTTCATCAATCTTTCTAATTCTTTGGTCAATACTCTCCATTCTTTGTTCAATATTCATTTTAAGTTCTTGTATTCCTTGCATAACCATTGTTAAATCCACTTGCGCTTTATCTTGCTTCGCCATTGTTGAGAGTCATCCTCCAGATGACGGGGAGACAGGAGCAGAAGTTGAAATGCCCGAAGGTAAAATTTATTTTGAGTTATCAAAATTTTCATTTTGATAACTCAGGGTCTTCCGGGTCTTTTAATCCAATTAGTAAGGTAGCCAATTATAATTCAATTAAGAAAAAGGAAAACACCATAAAAAACAAAAAACAAAACCAATAATAAGTAAAAAGCCCAAAATTAAAAAGGAAAAATTCCTCAGGTTCTTCAAGACCTTAATCCAATTGTGAAATACTCAATTATAATTCAAAANAGAGGCAGACATCCCTATGAAAAAAAAAGCAAAAAAAGAATATTCTGAGACTTCCCCTTTAAAAAAAAATAAAAATAAAAATGAGATAAAATAAAAAATAAAAAATAAGTATATCAATATTACAAAGTGCTGTGGGATTGGAGGGGAGGGATAAAACAATTAATAAAGGATTTTTTAAAAAGCACACACTGCCTTTTATTTATCCAAGGCTCTTATTTGGCTTCTCCACAAGTTTCAAAGCCAAGCTTCAAATATTCAGTTAATAATAGAAGTCCCAAAGAGCACCTGTATAAACATCCTCCAGTGCTCTTCCCTCTATCTTATCATTTCCAGTAGCCTTGAGAAGAGTTTTTTTTTTCCCAACTCTCAACTTCAAACAAAATATTTTCAAGCCTCTAGTTGGCAGTGTTGCAAAGTTTCTTCAAACCATTCCCCCTTCTTCCCCCCTGAAAAAAAGCCTAAAAAGAAAAAAAAAGTTTATATGTATATTTATGTATATTTAAAAAAAATATATTAAAGGGGGCCTCTGTTTTAAAAAATATAAACAGTCAAAAAGGAGAAGAGAGAGCAAGTAAATATAAAAATATAAAAGAAAAAAAACAGTCTGATTAACTAGATCGCAATAGAAATTCAGTGAAGAAAAAAAAAGAGTAAAAATAAAAAGCCAAGCCTCACTTTGACATTACTTAAAAAAAAAAAATCACTGCTAAATCAAATTTTGTCAATAAGTTTACAGATTTCTTCTCATATTAGAGTGTTCTTAAGTCCCAAGCAAAAAGAAGATCCTCACCAGCCGATACACTTCTCTTTCTATCTCGTCCTTCCAGAGCTGTCCCAGCTTCAGCAGCTTGAAGGCTGCCTCTCTGCCTCTTTGGCATTATCTAATGTTGTTTCCAAGAGGTGACTCAATGGTCATATATATTTTGGTAGATATCTGAATGTCTACATTTATAGACATGGTATAATTCTTAGTGCACAAACTGATTCAGTAGGCCAGCCTATGTTCTGATTCACCTTCAATGTTAAATCAAAATGTCTTGGTTTCCATCTTAGCAAGCTCTATGAATTAGGATCATGAAGACATAGTTAGAACATCATGATTTTAAGGAGCCTGGTTTAATGTTTTGTATGAATGCAACATAGATTTTGATGTAATTTGGTTATCAGAGCTAAATTGCTAACTAGTAGATGGTAACAATGAAGGATGGAAAACTCTTCATTTGCTGCCTTCTATTGATCATCTGGATTTTTGCAATTTAGATTTCATAGCTTCAGTGTAAGCTCTTCTGTCTAGCAGCTGCTGAATTCTCTAAACTTTAAAAAATAGCATATCAGAAATTGAACCTGGAAATTGTTGAGGAAATCTACCTCTATAAGTATCTCTCTCTTTAATAAGGGGAACTTGGAACATCATATATTATCTTTTTGAAAAAAAATTGTAAATGTATTCTACAAAAAGAGGCATGCATATGAGAAGTTTCTATCTCCCTGATATTGATAAAAATCATTGCATTGTTATAGCAAACTAGGCCTTTTGTGTATAGGCAGATTTCATTGTTTAAAAACAAACAAACAGATTGGTCTGTTATGTGTGTTTAATATTGCAGATCAGATTTTACAGATAGCTTGGAAGGTATTTTCTGCTTGGTTAATCATCCAGTACTGCTAGCTAGGTTAAGTTTTTTTTTTTTAATGTAGAAAAGTTGTTACACTGATCAACTGCAGAATTAAATAGATAAACCATGTTATAAATCCTTAAAAATGAAGCTTGAGGCTTTTGCATTCAATTGCATCATTGCATCCTGTTATTATTCTATCACTGATCCTTTATCTAAATGACATCAGCCAGGTACAAGGACGATAAAGGGTACAAATTTATTTTATTTATTTACTTTATTTGTTTGTCAACATGTACAAGATAACAAGTATAGTTATAAACATAAACATGAAGAAAGGAAGATAAATGGGGACAGAAAGACAGGGACGATAGACACGTTGGTGCACTTATGCATGCACCCTTTAAGGACCTCTTAGGAATGGGGTGAGGTCCACAGTAGACAGTTTGAGATTGAAGCTGCGTGGGTTTGAGACTGTAACAATGGAGTTGGGTAGAGCATTCCAGTCATTGACCACTCTGTTGCTGAAGTCATATTTTCTGCAATCAAGTTTGAAATGGTTTACCTTGAGTTTGTATTGTTTGCCCGTGTATTATTTTGGTTGAAGCTGAAGAAGTCATTCACAGGCAAGATGTTGTGGCAGACAATTTTGTGAACTATGCTTAGATTAGACCGCAGGTGGCGCAGATGGTCCAGACCCAAAATTTTGAGCCTGAAGGCATAGGGAATTCTATTGTGAGTGGAGGAATGGAGTTCTTTTCTCAAGAAATACCTCTGAACCCACTCAATTGTGTTAATGTTCTGGGGGAAAAGCTGTATTCAAGAATTGGTCTGGCAAACGTTTTGTGTGTCCTACTTAACAAATGAATATTGCCAGAGAAGAAGCTTCGCAAAATAAGGTTAACAATTCTTAAAGCCTTTTTGCCAATGCTGTTATAGTGAGCTCTGGGGCTTAGATTGTTTGTGATAAGTACTCCTAGGTCCTTGACAAAGTGAGAGTTGTCTACGAGATCACTTCCACCTAAGTTGTATTTGGTGTTCTGATTTTTTTTTTTTGGCAATGTGTAGGACAGAGCATTTGTTAGTTGAAATTTGGAATTGCCAATTGTGCGACCATTCTGACACATAGTCAAGGTCACTTTGTAGGGCAGCAGCATTGGTGGTGGTGTTAAATAATTTTACATCATCGGTGAAGAGGATGCAGCTGCTTTTAATGTTGTCACATAGGTCATTGATGTAAAGTAGAAAGAGTGTGGGTCCTAAGACACTGACTTGGGGAACACTGCTATTAACTGGTGCTGGATTTGATAGGGCCTTCCCAATTTTGACCATTTGTTGCCTGTTTGACAGGAACGTGACTATCCACTTGTGCAGGGGTCTGGAGATGTGGTAAGAACTAAGTTTCAGCAATAGTTTGTCATGTACCACTGAATCAAAGGCTTTGCAGAAGTCTATGTAAATTGTGTCTATTACTTTACCCTGGTCTAGATGTGTGGTCCAAATGTTTCTGCTGTGTAGGATATGCAGATTACAGGACAAATTTTTCCTGAAACCAAACTGCTTGTTAGAAAGTAGGCTGTTTGTTTCAAGTGGAGGGTGATGGATTGGTTTATAATTGATTCCATGACTTTACAAATGATGCAACACAATGAGTTTGGTCTATAATTTTATACTAGACTAGGGTCTCTCTTTTTAAAAATAGGTACAACCGTGGCTAATAACCATAAGTCGTGCAGGGAGCTGGTTCTTAAAGATACTTCAAAGATTGTGCTTAGAGGTTCAGCTAGAATATTTAAATATTTGAGTCTATTCCCAAAAGCATCCCACAACAGAAGGAATGGAGCACTGCTTTGTTTTTTGGATGATTAAGAACAAGCTTTTTCAAAAAGTAGGCATCAGGACCAATAGATAGGGATGGCTTTAGGTTACGTAGTGCTGTTTCAATGTTAACTGCTGCAAAGTCACTATGTTGTAAGTTGTTATAATTTGCTGTGGTGCGACTAGGAAAGCGAGGTCAGCTGCCATTGCTGTCAACAAAGACTGAACTGAAGAATGTATTAAACAGGTTGGCCTTTACAGCTTCATCATTCCAGTCTTCCCTGTTAGGCCCTTTTAGGGCTGGGATAGATTTTGAGTCTTTAAGTTGGCATTAATGAAATTATAGAAGGCTTGGGAAGAGTTCAGGTTTAACAGCTTTTCCTCCTGTTTGCAATGGTGATTGGTACATTCAGCCTTTATCTGGGGTATTAGTATTTTTTCTTGGATTGTAGCTTTCTTATTGATATGGGTAATTTGTTTTTATTTTTGACTTTAGGGATTGTTTTTGGTACATATAGCTTAAGACTTCAGGCAAAAAAATGTTATAATGGTCTTCTGCAGTATTACAACCTATGAACAGGAGGTGCCAATCAAGAGATGTGAGGTTGGCAACTATGAGATCATAGTTGGCTTTTTCCTAATTTGGAGTCTCATCATTATGATCCTCTTTGCAAGGACACAAGTGAGACAAAAATCAATCATGCTGTGATCATAGTTGGAAAAGGGTTCTTTAACTTGTAGGCTATAAATTGAGTTTAAGCTATTGCAGAAAATGAGATCTAAGCAAGTGTTGAGCCTAGTGTTGTTCATTACCAACTGCTCCAGTCCCAGAGTTGTAACAGCGTTGTACAGGGTTGCATGTATCGGTTCAGTTGTACAATCATTTATGGTCCAATTAATAAGAAACAGATTGAGGTCACCAAGAAAGATAAGAGGGTGCAGGCAGGAAGCTGCCCAGGTTATTAGTGCAGTTAGTTTGTTCATATGACCAAGGTCATAATCAGGGGCTCTATAACATAGCAAGAAATGAAGTGTGGTATTTTGGGACAGTTTGCAGACAATAGTCTCAGGAAGAGCAAGCTCCTGAGCAACATTAATCTTTTTCACACCTAGGGACTTCTTATAGAAGATAGCAACACCACTCCCTCTACGATTATTGCAGTCAGACCAGAAAACATGATAGTCACTTACTGTAATAATGGAATGTGGAAAGGATACACTCAACCACATCTCGCAGACAAAAATAAGGTCAAATAGGGCTGCATTTAGAAGCAGGAGGAATTCAGGCATTTTGTTTGTGAGGCTTCTTGGGTTAAGTAGTTTGCATTTTAGGCCTGTAGGGGTGGATCTGGAGGAAGTTGGGGGCACTTGCCCACTTAGGAGCAACTGTGGCATTTCATATTGCAAATATGGATTTCATCCACAAAATACTGGAGTCTTTTATAGTTGCCTAGACTTTTTAGGCAAAGTCTAAGACATAGACAACAAGAGCTACTCAGAGGCCAAATGTAGCCTCCAATTGAGAGCCCACTCTACATTCTCCAAACTTGCTAAGAAATTCCTGTTATAAATTATCCTGTTAGTGTAACAGAGAAAGAACAAGCAAATTAAAAACATTGCTCAACTGATCAACTTTGAAAGACAGTTGTATGGTCACTGCAGATAACAGAGTGTCAGATTAGAAGGAAAGAAGTGATTTATCCAATATAAGATATTGAGTTTAAATTGGAGATGCTTTTGATTCCTTCATTTGTTGCTTTAATAAAACTGCCATGTTATAAAAGACAGACTTATCAGGCTGAGGTGTAACTTGTTTGAGACAGAAATAAAATTTTAAGTCTCAATGTCCCAAATCTCTTTCAATTAATTTTCACCAAAAAAAAATCATTTCTCAAACCCAGAACCATTCTTTCTAAAATTAAACTCATGACTTCACCACTAAATTACCTCTCATCTTTAAGGGGGGAAAAGTCCATTTGCTCTATTCAGATTAGTGAGATGGCTCTTATTAGGTCTGTTTAAATTTTCCTCATAGTCCAGACGTTCATCAATGCTGCCATAGTTCCATCTGATTCTTTAGTTGAAGGTGATGAGAGAACAAAGGAAGATTAATTTTTAGAAGGGCAGACAGCCAATCAACTTCTCCACTATCAACATCTCTGATAAACCAGTCTTTGTTGTCTGTGTCTTGAAAATGCAAGTTCCTTCCATTTTACCTACAAAGTGAGGAGGAAATCCTGGAAAGATTTATTTGTGTACTTCCAATGAAATGTTCATATCAACCATCTCACTCAGTCTGTACGGAAAAAATAGAATAGAATAGAATAGAATAGAATAGAATAGAATAGAATAGAATAGAATAGAATAGAATAGAATAGAATAGAATAGAATTCTTTATTGGTCAAGTGTGATTGGACACACAAGGAATTTGTCTTGGTGCATATGCTCTCAGTGTACACAAAAGAAAAGATACATTGGTCAAGAGTCAAGAATCATAAGATACAACATTTAATAATAGTCATAGGGTACAATATGCAATCAAATCATATTAGGAAACAATTAATAAAAAGCATTAGGATACAAGCAACAAGGTTACAGTCATACAGTCATAAGTGGAAGCAGATGGGTGAAAGGAAGGATGGAAAGATTAATAGTAATAGTAATGCATACTTAGTAAATAGTTCGACAGTGTTGAAGGAATTATTTGTTTAGCAGAGTAATGGCGTTTGGGAAAAAAACTGTCCTTGTGTCTAGTTGTTCTGGTGTACAGTGCTCTAGAGCATCGTTTTGAGCATTGTTGAAACAGTTTATGTCCAGGATGTGAGGGGTCTGTAAATATTTTCACAGCCCTCTATTTGACTCGTGCAGTATATAGGTCCTCAATGGAAGGCAGGTTGTAGTAATTGTTTTTTCTGCAGTCTTAACTACTCTCTGAAGTCTGTGTCTGTCTTGTTCGGTTGCAGAAGAGATGCAGGTGATAGACTCAATAATTACTCTGTAGAACTGTATCAGCAGCTCCTTGGGCAATTTGAGCTTTCTGGGTTGGTGCAGAAAGAGCATTCTTTGTTGTGGTTTTTTGATGATGTTTTTGATGTTAGGTGTCCATTTTAGGTCTTGTGATATGATAGAACCTAGAAATTTGAAGGTCTCTAC
>BHEV01030568.1:0-33894 GCA_004319985.1 Emydocephalus ijimae
GGCGTCTTTTAGGTTGTTCGTCTCGAGAAACATTTGAAAACGATCCATGTAGGATTCCCAATCCTCTTGATTTGGATCGAACGGAGCGGGTGGTGCGATGCCGCTGGACATGGTTCCGTTGTTGGTGTCATCTGTCATGTGCTCGGTGTTTGCTTCTTAGCTTCTTCGGTTCAGGCGTCTCCGTATCCCATCCTCATCGCCAGTGTTATGTACTGGGCATGGGTCGAAATAATTGGAAACAGCCTCTGAACGGTGAACTTCAGCTCTTTATTTGCATAGTGACTTGAACAACAACAACAGTGAACTCTGCCTTATATAGGCATCCCGTGTANCAGGATTGTTAACGGCTGACAATTCAACTGAATTCAGCAGCATCACAAAACAAACAAACAGACTGGGCCTTGGAAGATGAGAAATGAATGGGAGAAGTGATCCCAAACTAATTAATTAGAGGTACTAATACCACTCTATAAAGCCTTAGTAAGACCACACCTAGAGTACTGCATCCAGTTTTGGTCACCACAGTATAAAAAAGTTGTTGAGACTCTAGAAAAACTACAGAGAAGAGCAACCAGGATGATTAGGGGACTGGAGGCTAAAACATACAATGAACAGTTGCAGGACCTGGGCTTGGCTAATCTAGTAAAGAGAAGGACCAGGGGAGACATGATAGCAGTCTTCCAATATTTGAGGGGTTGCCACAGAGAGGAAGGGGTCAAGCTATTTTCCAAGGCACCCGCAGGCCAGACCAGGAATAATGGATGGAAACTGATCAAGGAGAGATTTAACCTGGAAATAAGGAGAAATTTTCTGACAGTGATAACACTCAACCAATGCAGAGATGGTATTCAGCAGGTTCTGCAGTTCTGAAGAACTGATAGTGGAAATTTTGAGTAGTTCGGAGAACCAGCAAATACCACCTCTGACTAGAGATTTTGCAGTATCCTTCCCCTACCATGCCCACCAAACCACGCCCATAGAACCGGTAGTAAAAAATGTTGAATCCCACCACTGAACTAATGGAATAGCTTGCCCCTCGGAAGTTTTGGCAGTGTCATCACTTGAGACTTTTAAGAAGAGATTGGACTCCCATCTCTCAGAAATGGTCCTGCTTGGCTATGGGGTTGGAGTAGAAGACCTATAAGGTCCCTTCCAAATCAGATTATCTGTCATCTGTGAACTAATCTTTTCAGAGTAGACATTTTCAGACACACCTAGTCCTGCTATCTTTAAAGTCCCTCTCACAGAAAAATGCTTGCCTGAAGAATAATGTTTCCAGGAGCAGAAAGGAGTCAGCTGTTATACAGGCCATTATCAGCTCTGACAATCCCCAAATGCCAAACATGAAGACAAATAAAGATATGTTGTAGGCAGCAAAGTGGGTTTATTAGAGCGTTCTTGGTTGCTTCCTGCAAAACTTTGCAAAACTTTTCTTGAACATGTAAAAGTGGAGCCTATTGAAGCTGCTGAAATGAGTTGTGGAAAAGGAATTCTTTATGGAGACTTTTGGTCATATTATCAGGCATGGAATTTATTTTACCAATGGTTGGAAAAAAGAGGTGGAGATTAATTTGTAATTTGTATTGTTAAGCAACACGATGTTTATAAAGCACTAAGAAATGTATTTAATAGAAAACCAATTTAAAAAGCCAGACAAGCCAGACATGAGGGCAATGGGTCTCTCCTCTTTTGCTCTTCCTGCCAATTGCCAGTTCAAAAAAATTATTCAGAGCTTGGAATCAGCATATATAACCACCAGGATTAGTAAGTTAGTGATTGACAGTTTTAATGAATTAAAAGCAGTTTATTAACTTTAAAAAATAATAAAATTATCCTCAAATGTTCTTTGGAGAATTTCATGTATCTCAAAAGGTCATGGTTACTCCTCATGAACCATATGTAGTTGTAAGTTAGTGTGAGGTAATGTTGTCTCCAAATTTTGGTGCTTTTCCATATCGTTCTCCTTCAATCTGAGGAGAAAAAAATGATTTGGATTTTCTTTTGTTCAAGGAAGAACACACTTTTTGTGAAGTCATGGAGAAGTCAAATGGTTGCTACAATCAAAGCCCCAAGTTTTTTTTATGGGCATCACACACACAATGCATAAAAAATGGGCTGGGCCTTTGATCATATGGACCTGACTGTCATCTTGATTTTTTTTTTTTACCTTACCTGTTCCATAGATGCTTCTGGTTGAAACAGTCCATAGTAAAATATAAGATCTGCACATCTTAATTCTCAAGCACCCATAGAACTACCTGATTCCTATTAATTTTATCTAATCCAAGCTGAACTTTGAATCATAGCACTTTTCCTACTTTCTCCCATGGGGTGGCCAAGAGGGAGATCATTTAAAGATGTCAATGCTGGAGAATTTCAAGAAGAGATTGCAAAAAAAAAAAAAAGGTATAGGATTTCATCCATAAAATGGCATAGGATTTCATGTTTTTGCAAGGGGTTGGACTAGAAGACCTTCAAGGTCCCCTCCAACTCTGTTATTCTGTTATTCTATTAAGGTCATAGCAGGTTCTTGTGCAGAACTGCTATAGATACAGAAAAATCTTGAGGGTCTTCTTCAAAATAGTTTGGGATAACCCTTCAAAAGCTACCAGGATTATAGTTGTAGTTTTGGGTTGAAATGGGGGGTCCTTGGTACTCTCTGAGCTTGGTTGTTTTCTTGCAGTTGTTTCATTACCAAACTAGGTAACATCATCAATTCACTGTTGTTATGAACTAATAAAATGCTTAAATAAAGTTTATCAAAACCTTTAGAAAAGAGCAGGGCTCTAGCCCTGCACTTCTGATTGGCCGATAATAGTGATATCGGATTGGTCCGTTCAGGAGAATCTGATTGGCTGTTAACGGGCCTCGCTCATTGGTTAAGGGGGTTAACGCTCCATGTTTCTTATTGGTTATTAGATCAGCAGCTTGCCTATAAAAGGGCTGCTGCTGCCCTAGGGTTTAGCTCTGTTCCACAATGATTAATAAAGAGTTGAAGTTCACTGTTCACCGTCTCGTCTCCGTTCCTTGTGCCCATGCGCAGAACTTAACAACTGTTGAACTGGTTACCTAATTTGGTAATGTAATATCTGCAAGAAAACAACCAAGCTCAGAAACCACCAAGGACCCCTCCCTTCAAAAACTGTTCTAATATGGTCATGGAGTTATTCTCCATGGGTTTCTATTTTTATTACCTTTATATTTATCACTCCTTCCATGGGGAGAGAAAATAACAAAGGGATTCCTGCCATGGGCTGAATGATGAGTGGTTATTTTCAGAGGTGGTATTCAGCAGGTTCTGATCAGTTCTGGAGAACCGGTAGCGGAAATTTTGAGTAGTTTGGAGAACCGGCATATGCCACCTCTGACTGGCCCTTCCCCCATCTATTCTCTGCCTCCTGAGTCCCAGCTGAGTCCCTGCTGGTTGGCTGGGTCTTCTTTTGTTGCCCTGCACAGGAGAACAGAGCTGGAAAGCAGGTTAGTGGGGTGGGGAGGGAATGGAGATTTTACAGTATCCTTCCACTGCCATGCCCACTAAGCCAGGCCCACAGAACCAGTAGTAAAAAAATTTGAATCCCACCACTGGTTATTTTACTTTTTTTTGTTTTTTGTTGTTGAGATGTATTCCCTGAGTTACTAAATTAACAAATAAAGTACAGAAATAATGTTCTTCAGATGAAGCTGATATAAGATAATATTGAATTTATTATAGGTGACAATAATAATAACAAGAGGGCCATCTGGAAATCAATGAGTATCTTCCAACTTTAAAAGCTTCCATCCGAACAACATTTCCTCCGTCTAATATGATATATGGAATTGAATATTTTCATTCTAACGTAATTGCACCCGGAAATTGGCCACGCATTCTGGCAAAGCGGATTGTTTTTTTTTTTTTCCTTAAGATAAAATTTATAGAGAGAGAAAGAGAAGGAAAGAGAGAGAGAGAATGTGCACGGTACATAAATATAGAAACAGAGGACAAAATAGTTTTTTTGTTAATATAATTAAACTGTTAGTGGCTAAATTACATTGTAATTGATTGGAAAATTGCTTTTCCTAATGAGATTTAGCCACCAGGAAATTGCTTTTGCACCCCCCCCCTTCAATCTGCTGAATGTGCATTGGGCTCTTTAAACAGCAAATTGTCTCGCTTTCTTTGTTAGACATTCTGCAGATAACTTTCTGTAAGAAGAGAAACACCTTTTAATAGGTAATTTTAGATACCATGGGCTAAATTATTTTCTCCATTGCTCAGAGAAGCCACGGGTGCTAATAAAGGTTCTCTGATTGAGCACCTACAAGGGAGAGTCCTGAAAGGACTTGTTTGGCTTAATTTTGCAGTCAGGAATCCTAGGTTCAACACACAGTTGGAAGAAATGTCCATCTGGGCTCAGTTCCAACTGGGGAAAAAGACACTGGAAACATGGAGGCTGCTTGGAAGGATGGTTTAATGGAGCAGAACCATTAAGCATATGGTCCTGGTGTGCAGCTGAACACATGGATTGGAGAGTGAGTGTTATTTGTACCTTCTTTTGGGCTTTCAACTTGAGCTTCCTGTTCCTGTGGCAAGGGCAAGGTATCCAATTGCCTGCCATAGGGGTCATGTGCAAATCCTAGGAATATGTCTGAGATAAGTCTGGTTGAACTGTGCTGGGTGATGCAATATTCTCAGGTGCCATGTGGTGAGCTCTGCTACTAGATGGGTAGAGAGCTAATCTTATTGTGTCTTAAAGGCTTTGTCCTGGTTTGGATCTTGAGTGAGGGCTAATCCTATCACCCTGGAGCTGAAGATCTTTTGTTTTGGAGATAGGATGGCCCAGTCTTTCTGGGTCATCCTATGAAAAAAGGTGGGGGCTGCTTTCCAAGAGCATTTTTCTCCTTTTCTCATCCAGGGAGGTATAATATTCTGTCTTTTTAATATTTCCTAGACTATTTCATTCTTCAAGGAGAGGGGTGGGTGCTAACTTTCTACAACACAGAAATGTTTGTTAGTGGTTTAGGTCATTTGGAACCAACTCAGTATTTGTATGGTTTTTCGGTTTTAGGCCAAATGGAACTCGACAAGGCTTAAGGCAGATGGGAGCTATTTTTGGATTAAGGTTAAATGATATCAGGGTCCCCTTGTACTCGCCTAGTTTTTCTGCGAAGACGTCCCTGAATTCATGGATGAGGTCCTCCTCCCAGTCACTGCCGCCGATTCGGTTAATGCCTGCCATTTCAATGCCAAGTGGCGCGAACCATTGGAGGCCTAACAGGCTAGGCCGGTCCTTGTCGATCACAGTCAGGGGTAAGTACGCTGTGCGGTTTTTGAATGAGACCCAGACTCGACTGGATCCTATGACTGGAATCCTGTTCCCCTGATAGTCTTTAAGGATGAGACTTTGGGAACGGAGGTCTTGGTGCTGGATAGAAGGGATGAGTTGCTTGAGGGTCTTCCAGGAAACCATTGAGAGAGACGATCCCGAGTCGACTTCCATTTGGCAGAGCTGATTTTCGATGGCCACTTTAATTCAGATTTTCTTGGCATCTAAGAAAGAGGCGTGACCGATAGTGATAGTTTGGTGAGCCTCCTCTCGCTTCGTGGGGCGATTTAAGGTTCAGTTTCTGAAGGAGTGGTTTACTGGTTCTTGCCTTACAGGACGGTTTCCTGTTGATTGGCGATAGTTAGCCCCCTTTGAGGTCTGGCTGGGTCCTAGGAAGCTTCTACAGACCCGTCCGATGTGGCCTCGTTTCCCGCACTCATGGCAGAGCACGTCGCGGAATTTGCATTCGGACCTGGAATGGTTGGCCCCACAGCCAGCGCATGGGTGTTGGGACTTTTGGTAATGGTCCCGATCAGACCGCAGTCGATGGACCTCTTCTTCGTCGCTGTCTGACGACGAAGAGAGGTCCTCGTGGTGGGCCATCAAAAGCTGTCCTTCTGATTTAGGTGAAATGTCGCTGGTCGGTTGGTGTACTGGAGCACGGTTTCGGCGCAGCTGGGCAGCCAACTTCCTGGTTGCTTCTGCTGCAGTAGCATCAGCGATGGCATCGGCAAGGCTGATGTTGCCTTTTGCCATCAGCTTACTCTGCACGTTTAATGCATCTAATCCCAGAACTATTCGATCTCTCAATGCCTCTTCCAGGTCGGTGAATCCGCAGAGGCCTCCCAGGTTTCAGAGGTCTGCAATGAAATCGGCAATGCTCTCTCCTTTTCACTGGTTTCTTTGGTAGAACTCGTGCCGCCTTACGAGCATTGGTACGGTCGGTGCATAGTGGGCTCTCAGTAGGGGTTCGAGGACGTCCCAGTGCATAGCCTTCACTTCAGCCGGTTTTGCTAGGGCCTTGGCCATCTTGAATACGGTTGGCCNTCAGTCATCTCTGACGTCTCCACATCCCATCCTCATCGCCAGTGTTTAGTTTGGAGCATGGGTGTGAATAATGGAGACGAGCCAGTGAAACGGTAAACTTCAAACTCTTTATTTACATGGTGTGACAGCTCAAAACAACGGATGCTATAGCCTTCCTTATATAGGCAACTTATTAACTGTTCAACCAATGAAAACCTGGGAGTGCTAGCTCCATTGACCAATGAGAACAGCTCGTTAATGGCCAATCAGATTCTCCTGAACGGACCAATCTGATCTCGCCATTTAACAGCCAATCAGAAGTGCAGGGCCAGAACCCTGCACTTGACTTCAAGCTCAAGATAACTTTATTACACATTTATTCATTCACAACAGTTTCAGTTTTAGCTTCACAGCACCAAGCAACTTTGGTACAGAACAGTTGAGTAACTCACGCCTAGGCTCCTTGCTGTCTCCGTCTTGCATACACAGCAAATATTATTTCAGTTTCCAAACAGCCCTCAACTTTCTCATACACTGGTAGGACGCTAGCTTGATGAATATCAATGGATGCTGGTAGGCAGAGGCAGAATTTCCCCCCACCCTTATTTTCCTTCCCAAAAACTAAGCCTGACCACATAATTTCGTAGCCAAGCCCGGAAATCGAGCTAGCATACCTATAATTTTCTAAAATCTGCTGTTTTAAAAATTAAATTAATTTGTTTTAATCCATATGTTTATTATGTGTGTTAGTCTCTTTTTGTTAGTGCTATGGTGCTAGTGCTGTAGTATAATGGGATTATGAGTTGCACTGAAGTGGATCTCAGAGTAGCATATTGTGAGGTAACTGTTCATAGACTGTTGTTTATACATACAGTAGTCCTTGACTTATGACCAGTCGCATTTGAGGTGCTGAGCAACTGGCCTTCATAAACAGCCATTTTCAGTGTCCCCCAAGCCATCTGGCTGCAATTTATGATTTACTTCCGGTTTCCAGCAAAAAATGCCCATTGTGGATAATAGGCTCACTGACCACACCATTCACTTAATGACTGCAGTGTCTGCTTTATGACCATTGTCTTTACTTAAAGACTGCCACAATAAAGGTCATGAAAACATAATGAATCACTTAACAACCAGCATGATGTACGATTGTAATTCTGACCCCATTTACAGTCATAAGTTGAATGCAGATAGTCCTTGACTTACAACAGTTCATTTAATGACCACCCAAAGTTACAACGGCACTGAAAAAAATGACTTGTGACTAATCCTAAATTGCATTAACAGAGGGATACAATCAAGATCAAGTGAAGTACTAATACCACTCTATAAAGCCTTAGTAAGACACCTACAGTACTGCATCCAGTTTTGGTCACTACACTGTAAAAAAGATGTTGAAGCTCTAGAAAAAGTGCAGAGAAGAGCAGCCAGGATGATTAGGGGACTGGAGACTAAAACATGTGAATAAGGGTTGCAGGAACTGGGCATGGCTAGTCTAGTGAAGAGAAGGACCAGGGAAGACAGGATAGCAGTCTTCCAATATTTGAGGGGCTGCCACAGAGAGGAAGGGGTCAAGCTATTTTCCAAGGCACCTGAAGGCCAGACAAGGAATAATGGATGGAAACCGAACAAGGAGAGATTCAACCTGGAAGCAAGGAGAAACTTTCTGACAGTGAGAACAATCAACCAATGGAACAGCTTGCCCTTGGAAGTTGTGGGAGCACCATCACTTGAGACTTTCTAGAAGAGATTGGACCGCCATTTGTCAGAAATGGTGTAGGGTCTCCCCGCTTGGGCGGGGAGTTGGACTTAGATGACCTACAAGGTCCCTTCCAACTCTGATTATCTGTTACCTGTTATCTGTTATTTTTCACAAGTACAACCATTACAGCATCCCCATGATCACATGATCAAAATTCAGTTATTTGGCAACTGACTCATATTTATGACAACTGCAATGTCCCAGGGTCATATGATCCCATTTTGTGACCTTCTGGCAAGTAAAGTCAATGGGGAAACCAGATTCACTTAACAACTGCAGTGATTCACCTAACAACTATGGCAAGGAAGGTTCTAAAATGGGGCAAAATTCACTTAATCATTACCTTGCTTAGAAACACACATTTTGGGCTCAGTCCTGGTCATAAGTCGAATACTATCTGTACTACCTGTACTTGGCTAGTCAGAGAACGAGTGCAGGGAAGTGAGAAACAAGGTTATGGTGAGTCCCCCTCACATTCTAATCACCAAGCCCTATTCTGGTTTGCATTCTCAGAATGTGGGCTCACTTCAAGCTTGCCTTCAATCCCAAAATTTCAGTGGAGAACATGGAAGAGGTTACAAAAGAAAATAGGCCAAATCTGGTGTGGTTTATATCAGGAAAAAAAAAGAGAACAGGCGCTGAATTGAGATTGTTCCAAGATTAAGCATTGTTCAAACAATCCAAGTCCAAACAATCTCCAGGGTTTGTAGCATATATAGCTAGTATCTATCTATCTATCTATCTATCTATCTATCTATCTATCTATCTATCTATCTATCTATCTATCTATGTACCTACCTACCTACCTATCTACCTACCTATCTACTTACCTATCTACCCATCCATCTATCTATCTACCTACCTACCTATCTACCTACCTATCTACCCATCTACCTATCTATCTACCTACCTATCTACCTACCTACCTACCTATCAATCTATCTATCCAGTCAGATTTTGACTCATCACAATTGTCTGCACAAGTCCCTCTTCTTGGCAAGTTTCTGAGAAGTAGTTTGCCACTGCCTCCTTCCCAGGACATTCAGCTGGCTTCATGACCAAAGTGAGACTAGAACTCACAGACTCCCAGTTTCTATCCTATTGCCTTAATCACTGCACCAAACTGCCTCTGATTCTTCCCTTCCCTTCCCTCTTCTCTTCTCTTCTCTTCTCTTCTCTTCTCTTCTCTTCTCTTCTCTTCTCTTCTCTTCTCTTCTCTCCTCTCCTCTTCTCTTCTCTCCTCCTCTCCTCTCTTCTCCTCTCCCCATTCCACTCCACTCCACCCCACTCCACTCCATTTCATTCAATTCCAATGGAATGCTAGTCTAGTGTAGGAGAATCGAGGACAAACCCTTCCGAAAATATTGTCAAAAAAAATATTGCCAGGAGTCAACACTGACTTCGAACCCTTCTCCCACCCCAAATACATAAGTGGTTATAGTTCCCCCTTTTCAAAATGATGGGATATTGGAGGACTCATTTTTTATTCTTGTGGTTGGGTCCAAAGTTGTGGTATTCTCCCTTAGCCATCTAGATGGACACCATCTTGAGAAGTAAGCTTGATACAACCTCTCAGAAACAGGAGCGGGAACATGTTTTTTGGTCTGCTCCTTTTTTGCAAGCAAAGTTGCTGCCTGTGTGGCAATTCATCTGATATTCTTCCCTGCCAGCTGTGACTGTGGGGTGTGCGTGTCAATGACAGCCTTCACAAACCCAGTCAGCAAATGTCATTGCAATCTAAAAATGTCAAGCTTTGTCAGGGCTCTTTTCCCCTTAAAGGCAAACTTGGACTATGTTCTCACAATAGCCTGCCTGGAGAGAGTTGTGTGGGGGAGGGAGTGGAGGAGAGATTTTTGGGGGTAATAGGGTAAGCAGCCTCACAAGCTACCTATTAGAAAAAACTGTGTGCTGAGCTCTAATTTCCCTATTCACCAGCCCAGACTCACAGCAGGCAATGCGGCAACTGAAAGAGACATGGGTGCCATAGCAACAGGATGAAAACTCAGGAGGGGCCAAAGTTATGAGTCAAATGTGATGAAAACAGAGGACAGCCCCCGCCCCTGTTCGCTGTATTTGCAAGACAGAAAAGCAGAAGGGCTCCATCATTTCAACGGATCTGTGCCTGCCACCTACCTTCGTTGCTTGCCTGGTCAGACAGATGTTTCTAAAAAGCCGACACACAAAATAGGAAGGCAACAGTTAGTCAAACCTGTGTAAGAAGAAGGCTGCATTGAGACATAATTGGAATAGCACTGAGATTTACATACCGCTTCATAATGCTTTACAGCAGGGGTTGCCAACCTTTTCGACCACAGGGACCACCAAACTCATAATTTTAAATCCCAGGGACCATTAACCGGTTCTGTGGGTGTGGCCTAATTTGTGGGCGTGGCTTGGTGGTCAGGTGACTGGCTGGGAATGGCTTGTATGTAAATATTATAAATATATAAATATTGAATTTTTTATTTAAAAAAGAGCAACTTTTATGATTCCAAGTTAGCCGAGACACAGTTTGAGAGTCTTCTGCCAAGTCTAGCCAAGTACTGAATAAAGCATGAACATTTGCAACAGCTTTGATTTACTGTCAAGCCTGGTGCAAAGTCCAACACATACACTTCTTAGTAGTGCAAAAAAATCAAAATACTTGACCTAAGGATTCCTAGGGAAGAATGGTGAAAATTAATATTTGTGGTAGATTTTGATACAGATAGTCCTTGACTTAACAATCACTGGTTTAGTGACTGTTGAAAGTTGCAGTGGCACTGAAAAAAGTGACTTATGACCATTTTTCACACTCATGATTGTTGTAGCATCCTTGTTAATGTCTTGGGATTTAAGAGCCAACCAGCAGTGAAGCTAACCAATCTCTTTATGCTGCATCACCTGTAAAGTCATGGAATCAATTATTAACCAATCCATTATCCTCCACTGAGAGACAAACAACCTACTCTCCAATAAAAAATTTGGTTTCAGAAAAAAAACTATCCTGTAATCTGCAACTCTTACACTGCAAAAACATATGAACTACACAACTCGATCAGGGCAAAACAATAGACACAATCTACATAGACTTCTGTAAAGCCTTTGATTCAGTGGTACATGACAAACTACTTCTAAAACTAAAATCTTATGGTATCTCTGGACACCTGCATAACTGGATAGAAGCATTCCTCTCAAACAGACTACAAATGATCAAAATTGGGAGTGTTCTATCAAATTCTGTACCTGTCAACAGTGGTGTCCCCCAAGGCAGTGTTCTAGAACCAACTCTCTTCATATTCTACATAAATGACCTCTGTGATCAAGAGCAATTGCGTTCTCTTCGCTGATAATGTAAAACTATTCAACACCACAGACAATACTGCTACCCTTCAAAAAGACCTTGACTATGTATCAGAATGGTCAAACAAATGGCAACTTCAAATCTCAACAAATAAATGCTCTGTCTTACATATTGGCAAAAAAAAATCAGAAAATAAAATACAGGCTAAATAGTCAAGACCTTGTTGATGATCCAAGCTCTGTCAAAGATCTTGGAGTACTCATCTCTAATGATCTAAGTGCCCACTGTAACTACATAGCCAAAAAGGCATTAAGAGTTATTAACCTGATCCTACGTAGCTTTTTCTCTGGTAATATTACACTACTAACTAGAGCATACAAAACATTTGCTAGACCAATATTTGAATACAGCTCATCAGTCTGGAACCCACATTACGTATCTGATATTAACACAGTTGAGAAAGTCCAGAAATATTTCACAAGAAGAGTTCTCCACTCCTCTGCTCATTGCAGAATACCTTATGCCACCAGATTTGAAATTCTAGACCTAGAAAACCTAGAACTACGTTGCCTTTGGTCCGATCTAAGTATAGTATATAAAATCATACATTACAATGTCCTACCTGTCAATGAATACTTCAGCTTCAGCCATAACAATACAAGAGCAAACAATAGATACAAACTCAAGGTTAACAGCACCAAACTTGATTGCAGGAAATATGATTTCAGCAACAGATGGTCAATGTCTGAAATACTCTACCTGACTCTGTGGTTTCTTCCCCAAATGCCAAAAACTTTAACCTTAGACTTTCTCCTATTGACCTTTCCTGAAAGATCTGAAGCACACCAACAGGCCCACCGTCCCTGTCCTATTGTTTCTTTTATTTTTCTTATATGTATCCATGCATTCATAACTATGTTTTCACTTATACCTCTTGTCTTGTAAGCAATTGACAAACCAAATAAAATAAAATAAAATAAAACCAGATGCGGTTGATGCAATAGGAATGAATCAGCGTAGCATGGTGATTACCCTTTAACAATGGGGATGGGTTCTACTACCCCTTTAAGCGGTGTTTATATAAGGCTGACATTATAAAGGCAGTTTCTCTCTCCTTGTGTCTGGCATTCATTGCAGAGTTCTCCGTGTAGAGTTAAGAAGAAGAAAGATTGCTTGTAAGGTATTTTGCCTACCATGTATATGTCTGTATATAAAACTGTTGTATATAAACCACTGTTAAATGTTGAAGTCTCTATGTGCTGTGTTTTGTTCCTGAGTTGTCTCATAATGGTAGTCATGCTGCAAATGCTCTGAACAATCCTCATGATAAAAAAAAATCAGATGTGTGGCAACTGACTCATTTTTACGATGGCTGCAGGGCCCCAGGGTCATGCGATCATCTTGAGCAACCTTCTGACAAGCAAAGTCAATGGGGAAGCGAGATTCACATAACAACCATGTTATTAACTTAACAACGGCAGTGATTCACTTAACTACTGTGGCAAGAAAAGGTCACAAAATGGGGCAAAACTCACTGAACAAATGTCTCACTTAGCAAAAGAAGCGTTGGGCTCAACTGTGGTCATAAATCAAGGACTCCCTGTAATAGCATGATCCAATATGATCATCAACATTATTTTTACTTTCCTGGAGCCAACAAAAATAACCAAACTGCAAGATCCAGAATATTTTTTAGTTCACACAAGAAGGAATTTCCAAAAGACAGGTTGACTAAAGTTATATGATACTCAATTTGAGTTTCTCTTTCAGCCTTCCTGAATTTATGTTTTTTTTTTCTTTTGGAAGAAAAACAATTATTGATTGCTTTGAAAAAAAAGGGGGGGGGGATTGGTGGAACTAAGCAAGTTTGATTTCACTCTTTGATTTTTGAAATAAATTTTCAATCCTATAATTTTTCCAGAGGTTTCCCAGAATGGCTTGAGATTGGATTTATATTGCAAAGTTTAGAACTAGCTGAGAGCTATATTTTTTTAAATTCCTTTGATTCTTCAAAGTCACATATACTCTAATGGGTCTGTGAAAATAACCTTGGTAGAGGGAAAGAAAAGTCACAGCATAGCCAATGGTTTGATAAATGAATTCTGAGTCCAAAGGAGGAATAGGGGTGGGATAAGCATCTGAGAAGTGACTCTCCCTTGTTCCCTGGAAACTAAAAAGTAAAGGAGGGGAAAGTGCTTTCAAATTTGCAAGATTTTGTTACTACCCTTCAGTAAATGGAACATTATTAATCATGCTTCTGATTTCCTATTGTAATGGTATTGTAATGGACTGACCTTGGGAGATAGGAGGAAGAGATGCTACCTAGGGAACTGTCCGATAGGAGGGAATATAACCCATAGCTCCATAGTGGGTGGAGTAAAAGGAAGAATTGTCTCTAAATTATTGGTCTATAAAGAAGACGGCAGGAGAATTGTACTTTCAAATGTGCAAGATCCCATTAATGTAGTTTTATGATAAAATAGTATTAGAAGAAAATTCTGGAACCAGACCACAAAAGAAATGCACTGGATAAGCTGTCTGAAGAAGTAGTTGATTCAATAATATGGAATTCAGCAATTGAACTACGGTAGCTACAAGACCAGGGGGGGTTGAGGCTGGTAACATTTATAGGAAAATCAGTCCTTTGTGAGGTGTTATTTGAAATGTTTGTTCTAGTAGAGGTGCAAGTCCAGGGGGGCAAAGGCATCATTTTCTCACCTTGCTGAGAGTGTGGATTCTTCTCATTGTGTGTGCCTATGTGTGGAATTTGGAGAACCACATTTGTGTGTTCAGCAAGCCTCTGTGTCCTGAAGGGATTTCAATTTAATTACAATGAAGTTGCTGGTGTTTTGCTATTTCTAAGGCGAGATGCTTTTTTTTATCAATCTTTTTCATCCTTATGGCTGAAAGGACCTTAAGTGGTCCATTCCAACGTTGTTTCTTCTGATCACAACCTTGTATATTCTGGCTTTGCTTAGGTGAGGCTCAGTTTTGTAAATAGAGGAGGTGGCAAAGAACAGGCTATGAATCAGGGATGGGATTCTACTGATTCGGATTCGGAAAATTACATCTGGTTCACCAAACTGGTGTTTCAACCAACCAGCTGGCCCTGTCCACCCTGCCCCTCCCCTCCCAGGTGTCTCCATGTGGCCCATTTTCAATGGAGGTAAGTTCAGGGGGGGAAATGGGCCTTCTGGAAGTGCAGAAATGGGCCTGTTTCCAGCTTCCAGAGGGCCTCCAGAGCCCAGGGGAGGCCACCGGATGCTTGGGATGGGGAAAATGACCTCCCCTGGGCTCTGGAGGCCCACCAGAAGTTGGAAACAGGAAGTTTTAGTAGGCCACGCTCACCATGGGCATGTCCACCCAGCAACTGGACAGCGAACCGGTTGCTGGGATTTTTGAATGCCACCCCTGCTATGAGTATGAGTTAGCTCATCTGGCCATATTTCCTGTCTGGTCTACCTGGTAAGACAAACACCTGTTTGGGCTATCTCAAAAAGGACTGACACATATCTACAGCTTAACTTAACTCTCTATTTGAAAAGGAGAAGTGTTTATTTTCTGGGTAATCATGGGCCTATGCAACAGTGATTCCCTCTAATGTTTTTTTGGAGGATTTCTTTACATGATAATGTATATCACTTTAATTATCTTAAAACACATTGAGACATACATTGTATTTTGGGGGGTTGATTTACCTGAGCAGGTTTAAAAATCTACTCGAAGACCTTGGCGAGGAATGGGACAGCTTGCTCCACCCAACTTGCCCTGGTTGTCTCGCTACGGCCATATCACTGTGGCCAACTCACCATGGAAGAATTTGCCATAGGCAACTTGCCACAGGACAATTCAATGAGGGATAACTCAAGAGAGAGGCAAGTAAATTGCAGCGGGCCTTGTTTTGCTGTAGGTCTGAATCTTCTCAAGTTAGAAGATCTCAAGACTGGTTGAGCCAGAACATGGACTCCCAGCGACTCATTAGTCAACCAGCATTGAATTGCCTCATGGCAAGTTGTCCAGTAGTGAGTTGGCCATGATGAGTTTTCCTGCCTCAAGTTGGGTGTGGTGAGTCGGCAGGGATAAGTTGGCCATGGCAAGCCAGCCATATTGAACTATTGTAGACCCCCATCTTGCCTAATGATACTAGAGAGTTTTTGGAACATCTTGTTCTCTTTTTAAAGTAGGCTTTATTAAATATTCTTTATTTCCCAAATCTAACAATCACTTGAGATTGTAATCGTGCAGTTGTAGCTGATGTTTTGATTTTGATTTTTTTAAAATGTCCTTCTTCTCCATGAAAATGCCTCCAATCTCACACAAGACCAGTTTGGAATTCTGAATTAAATCAACCATCTGGAACTGATGCAGCTGATTCAGCTGATCTAATTGATCCATACCTTAGAGGCTTCACACCTTCAGTGTATAAAACAAATAGGAGGAAGACCCAGTTTTGTTTTCACTCCCTGCTCACAAGCTGATTACTACAAATGCTTTGTACTTATCTTGTTTTTCTCCCTAAGGTAGTGCTGGCCCCTAGTTGAGAAAGAACAAATTTGCTGTTGTCAGAAAGATGAATGTAATGCTTTAGAGTCACAGCACCTATATATTACTTAAAATTTCCCACAGGGCTTTTAGAAAACATTTTGAGTTGTTAGGACAATCAGAAACAAAAGGGTGGGAGGAGAGAAGAAAGAAAAGATTGTTCTCTGGAAAAGATAATCATCCGGCTAATATTCAAGGGGTAAAAATGATATAACTTTGTAACAAAACCTGAAATGTTTGCAGTGGTGTGGACCAGAGTTGGTATCCAGCAGGTTCTGACCAGTTCTGGAGAACCGGCAGTGGAAATTTTGAGTAGTTCAGAGAACCAGCAAATACCACATCTGACTGGCCACACTCCCATCTATTCTCTGCCTCCCAAGTCCCAGCTGATTGGCTGGTTCTTCTTTTGTTGCCCTGCACAGGAGAACGGAGCTGGAAAGCAGGTTAGTGGAGTGGGGAGGGAATGGGATTTTGCAGTGACTTTCCCCTGGAGTGGAGTGGGAATGGAGATTTTGCAGCATCTTTTACCTGCCATGTCTATCAAGCCACACCATGCGCACCAAGCCACACCCACAGAACCGGTTGTAAAATAAATTGAATACCACCACTGGTGGGGTCTGAGAATCATACTGCTGGAAATTTGGAAATTTTCTACTCCAACCCCCAGCCCAAAAGTAGAGTCCCCAAACCATTCCAAACAGATAGCTGGCCAATATTTTCTTGAAAACTTCCAGTCATGGAGCACCCATAATGTTGTGAATTAATAAAAGTGCTTGAATAAAGATTATTAAAAGCTTAAAGTAAAGTGCAGGGTTCTGGCCCTGCACTTCTGATTGGCCGATAATAGCGACATCAGATTGGTCCGTTCAGGAGAATCTGGTTGGCTATTAACAAGCCTTTTCCATTGGTTAAAGGAGCTAGTGCTCGCTGTGTTTTCATTGGCTAAGTACTCAAGAGCTTGCCTATATAAAGGGGCCATTGTGGCCGTAGAGCTGAGCTGTTACACCATGTTAAATAAAGAGTTGAAGTTCACTGTTCATCGACTCGTCTCCACTTCTTGCTCCCATGCGCAAAACTTAACACTGGCGACGTAGGTGGGATGTGGAGACGTCAGAGCTGACTGAACAACAAAGAGTGATAACAGAGCACGTGGCTGAAACGCACCAATGGCGGAACCATGTCTGGTGGCGTCATACCACCCGCTCCATTCAACCCGGCACAAGAAGACTGGGACTCATATATGGATCGCTTCCAGATGTTTCTGGAGACCAACAACTTGAAGGCTGCCACTATCGGAAAGAAATGGGCGGTATTCCTAACTCATTGCGGACCGACCGTATTCAAGATGGCCAAGGCACTAGCGAAACCAGCAGAAGTGAAGTCTATGGACTGGGACATCCTCGAACCCCTGCTAAGGGCCCACTATGCACCAACCGTACCAACGCTTGTTAGAAGGCATGAATTTTACCAGAGATCAGCGGAAGGGTGAAAGTGTTGCTGATTTCATAGCGGATCTTCAGAATCTGGGAGGCCTATGCGGGTTTGCCGACCTCAAAGAAGCCCTGAGAGATCGAATAGTTCTGGGACTAGATGCACCAGGCACACAGAGTAAGCTGATGGCAAAAGGCGACATTAGCCTTACAGATGCCATCGCTGATGCTACTGCAGCAGAAGCAACCAGGAAGTCGGCTGCCCGAATGCGCCGCACCCATGCCCTGCTTCGCCAACTCGCCAGCGAAGTTTCACCTCACTTAGAAGAACAGGCTACAACAGCCCACCCCGAGGACCTCGAATTGTCATCAGAAAGCGATGAAGAAGAGGTCAACCGGCTCCGGTCTGAACGAGACCAATGCCAGAGATCACAGTACCAATGCGCTGGTTGCGGGGCAAGCCACCCCCGATCAGACTGCAAATTCCTCGACGTGCTCTGCCATGTGTGCGGGAAAAGAGGCCACATTGGACGGGTCTGTAGAAGCAAACTAGGACCCAGCCAGCCCCCGAGGGGGGCTAACTATCACCAAACTACAGGAAGCCATCCTGTAAAGCGAGAACCCTTGAACCATCAATGGAACAACCACTCCTACAGAAACAAAACCCTAAACCACTCAGCGAAATGAGAAGAGGCTCACCAAACTATTACGATCGGTCACGCCTCATCTCTAGATGCCAAGAAGATCCGAGTGAAAGTGGCCATCGAAAACCAACCTTGCATGATGGAAGTCGATTCAGGATTGTCCCTCTTGATGGTTTCCTGGAAGGCCCTCAAGCAGCTCATCCCTACTGTCCGGCGGCAAGACCTCAGATTCCAAAGAATCATACTCAAAGACTATTAAGGGAATCAAATTCCAGTCGTTGGATCCAGCCAAGTTCGTGTCTCATTTAAGAATCGTACAGCATCCCTACCCCTGACTGTAGTCGACAGGGATCGGCCTAGCTTGTTAGGCCTCCAATGGTTCGCTCCACTCGGAATTGAAGTAGCCGGCATTCACCTAACCTGCAGCAACGACTGGGAAGAGGCTCTCATCCAAGAATTCCAGGACGTCTTTGCCGAAAAACTAGGCAAGTACAAGGGGACCCCCATATCATTTAACCTCAACCCCGAAATAGCTCCCATCTGCCTTAAGCCTCAGCAAGTTCCATTTGCCCTTAAACCAAAGATTGACGAGCAGCTTGATAAATTAATAGCCCAGGGGGTGTTAGAACCAACCGACCACTCTCCCTGGGAAACCCCAATTGTGACACCCATCAAGCCGGATGCATCGATAAGAATTTGTGGGGACTACCGAGCCACCCTGAACCACGCCCTTCAACAAAACGCTTACCGGGTACTGGTGGTGCAACACCTTCTCCATTCCCTGGGGGGCGGAAAAGTCTTCGCTAAACTCGAATTAGCCCAGGCATACCAACAACTGCCTGTAGACAAAAAAATGGCAGAGGCCCAAACGATCGTTATGCACCAAGGTGCGTTTAAATGTAACCAACTCCAATTCGGAGGAAGCGTGGCCCCGGGAATCTTTCAAAGTTTGATGGAAAGACTATTACAAGGGATAAAAGGCATTGTCCCATATTTTGATGACGTGTTAATTGCTGCCTCGACTCGAGAAATACTAAGGGAGCACCTGGGGTTGGTTCTTCAGAGATTTAAAGACTCGAGTCTCAAAGTTAAAAAAAAACAAGTGTCAACTATGTACGGATCGTGTAGAATTTTTACGGTACTTAATTGATAAACAAGGCATTCACCCCACCGATAGCAAGCTTAGGGCAATCAAAAACGCCCCTAAACCCCGCAATAAGGCCGACCTCCAGGCTTTCCTAGGCCTTATCAATTTTTATAACGTTTTACTGCCTCACAAAGCAACCGTAGCAGAACCCCTACATCGTTTGTTGGACAAAAAAGCAACCTGAGTATGGGGACATAGAGAAGAGCAGGCGTTTCGACAAGTAAAAAATGTATTGACTTCTGATGCTGTTTTGATGCAGTTTTACGAGACTTTGCCTTCAACAATTACATGTGATGCATCACCATTCGGAGTGGGCACCATTTTGAGCCACGTTTTACCAAACGGTAGTGAAACCCCTGTTGCCTATTGTTCAAAGACGCTATCGAAACCAGAATGCAATTATAGTCAAATTGATAAAGAGGCCCTTGCTATTGTATCTGCTGTTAAGAGATTTCACGAATATGTGTATGGCCGAGCCTTTACGATAGTGACTGACCACAAACCTTTGCTGGGAATAATAGTGGGAGATAGGCCAACCCCTTATATATTATCTCCCAGAATGACTCGCTGGTCAGAATTCTTGGCTGCATATAATTATAAGTTGCAACACCGCCCGGGGAAGGCCATTCCCCACGCCGACGCATTGAGCCATGCACCACTTCTGGAAACCATTGACAACCCCGCTCCGACCATCACAACACTTCAGATCGAGACACTTCAAACACTGCCACTGACAGCCCGAGATATCGCAATTGAAATGAAACGCAACCCCATTTTGGCACGAGTCCTCAGCTGGGTCGAGCACGGATGGCCATTGGACCAAATACCTGATGACTACGTCCCCTTCAAAAATGGACAAACGGAACTGTTTTCCCAGAAGGGCTGCATTATTTGGGGAGATAGAGTCGTGGTCCCAGAGCGGTTACAGCGGGTGGTACTGAGAACCTTGCACAATGGCCACCCTGGCATCGTGCGCATGAAAGCCCTCGCACAAAGCTACACGTGGTGGCCGGGTATCGACAAGCACATCGAAGCCTAGGTAAAGGCTTGTCACAAATGCCAGGAAGTTAGTAATGCCCCACCGAAAGCAACCCCGACAGAATGGGAAACACCTAGAGGACCATGGTCCCGTTTTCATCTGGACTTTGCGGGACCTACCAAAGGACACACATTTTTATTAACGGTGGATGCCTACTCGAACTGGCTTGAAATCCATGAAATGAGAAATACAGCAACCAAATCAGTCATCAGGAAATTAGACAGATTATCTGCAACACACGGATTACCAGACGTTCTGGTATCCGACAACGGGCCCCAATTTACCACGCTGTCTTTTGAACAGTATCTGGCGGACCGCGGTATTCGCGATGCGCTAACTTCACCAGCACATCCTGCGGCCAACGGAAGGGCCGAGCGCATGGTACAATTCGTCAAAAAAACCTTGCATAAAATGGACTATGGCGATATTGAAGACAAGATTAACCGGATACTCCTTTTGCAGCATATCACTCCACACAGCGTCACCAACAAAACTACGGCTGAGTTATTGATGGGGCAGAAGCTCCGCTCCCACCTTGACCGTCTATACCCATCATATGAACCCGAAAAACCACACGGATCCAGCGGGAAATGCCGTAACTTCCAGGTAGGCGACTTGGTTTTCGCTAGAAACTTTTCGGGCGATCNGAGTGAAATGTCGCGATGAAAGAATATGGAAGCGCCATATTGATCAGCTGTGTTCAAGGCTGCAGTCGGGGATCTCCGAGTCCCCTGATTTCCAAACTGAGGGGGGAGGAGACGCCAAGGAGGCTGAATTTGAAATGGCAGAAAGCACAAGTGGAAGAGATGACCACTCAGAGGCAACACGTGAAGAAGGATCGGGGATAGGGGAAAGCTCTCCTCAAGGAGATACCGAGGACATTAGTGGCAATGAAAATTTAGATACAGAACCGGAGGCACCCTGTTCACCGGATAACGTCCTACCCCAACAAGACTNGACTACGTTACCACACCCCTTAAATGGAACCCGGGGGGAAGGGGTGTTGTGAATTAATAAAAGTGCTTCAATAAAAAATATTAAGGGGGAAGGGGGGTTGTGAATTAATAAAAGTACTTGAATAAAGATTATTAAAAACTTAAAGTAAAGTGCAGGGTTCTGGCCCTGCACTTCTGATTGGCCGATAATAGCGACATCGGATTGGTCTGTTCAGGAGAATCTGATTGGCTATTAACGAGCCTTTCCCATTGGTTAAAGGAGCTAGCGCTCCTTGTGTTTTCATTGGCTAAGTACTCAAGAGCTTGCCTATATAAAGGGGCCATTGTGGCCGTAGAGCTGAGCTGTTACACCATGTTAAATAAAGAGTTGAAGTTCACTGTTCGTCGACTCGTCTCCACTTCTTGCACCCATGCGCAGAACTTAACACACAACTTGAAGGCAGGTTGTGGTTGTATGTCAAGGACTAGATAACATTGACAGAGTATAGATAACATTGACAGAGTGATGGTGATGAACTGATGATGTCATCAAATAGAGAAAGGAAATATCCCCTTTTCCCATCCACTCTGCTGTTGTGGGGATTAATGTTATCTTTCCATTTCTGGGCGTACAGAATTATTGCTGCTGATATCATTGTTGAAACTAATTTGGATGACATCAGAGTTAGATGAGAAAAACATTAGTGAAATGAATTCTGATGATGTCAGAGAAATAGAGATATTTAATCAGTGCATATTTGAGTATTTAGGTCAAAACACACACACACACACACACACACACATCTCACGGCATAGCAATTTAAGATACTCAAAATATGTTTTTTTGGGGAGGAAATAGACAAAACAGTTTTAAATAAAAATTATGCAAACAATGCAAATATAAGCAAGTAATAACAGTCATCCAAAACAAAGTATTAAAATGTTTCGGTAGGAATGAGCAGAATGCTTTTTTCTCTAATATTTTTTTCCTTTCCTTTTCTTTTTTTGTTTTATTTTGTTTTGCCTTTTTAAAAACTGTATTACTTCCACTTCCACTTTTGCTCCAGTGTAAGGTTTATGTGAGTATGTCTGTCCCTTTCCTCTTTTTTGATTCCTGTTATTTGCTTTGCCTAATTAATAAGAAAAAAAAAAACTTTGGCAGCGATCCTACTAGTGAAAGCATGAGGCCTGGAGGCATTAGAGATAACAGAATAACAGAGTTGGAATGGACCATGGAGGTCTTCTAGTCCAATCCCATGTTCAGCCAGGAAACCCCATACCATTTCAAACAAATGATTATCCAATCTATTCTTGAAAACCTCCAACGTTAGAGCACCCACAATCGCTGGAGGCAAGTAGATTAATTGTTCTAACTGTCTGTCAGAAAATTTCTCTTTAGTTCTGGGTTTCTTCTCTCCTTGATTACTTTCCATCCTTTGCTTCTTGTCCTGCCTGAAGGTCCTTTGGGGGATAGTTTGATTTCCTCTTCTTTCTGGCAGCCCCTCAAATATTGGAACACTACTATCATGTCACTTCTAGTCCTTCTCTTCGTTAAACTAGCCATACCCAATTCCTCCAACTGTTCTCCATGTTTTAGCTTCCAGTCCCCTAATCATCCTGGTTGCTCTTCTCTGCACTCTTTCCAGAGTTCTCAACATCTTTTTTATATTGTGGTGACCAAAACTGGATGCTTAGCAGTTCAGCTTTTTAATGGCTGCAGTGGCAGCATATTTATGATTTTATTTAAAAAAAATGCCAGTGGGCTGCCCAAGGCAAGCCTTATGTTGTAGAGATCTGGGTGACATCAATCTTAGAATGCTGATTAAAGGCAGCTTGAGCATGCAGATTAATTGACCGATTGATTATGGGCCATCAAGTCAGCATTAACTCTTAGCAGCCACATAGATAAATTTTCTCCATGATAATCTGTCCTTCAACTCTTTTAACAATGCACTTGTGGCCACTGTAACTGAGTCCATCCATCTTGCTGCTTGGTCATCCTCTTGTTGTCTTTCCTTCTTCTTTTTGTATAATCCATGTTTTATTTACAATTTTCCTTTCACACCATACTTAATTTTGTGGACAGTGTATTGACTAGGTCAATGTCCTTTTGTAAACAATGCTAACAATAATACAAACAAGTATATATAATCCTAACCTTCCAACTCTCTTGATAGTTCTTTCTCATTTTTTTCATTAATTCATTTAAGCATAAATGATATTTCTTTTTACCATGTATTTATTATTCCCTATTAAGTCACTTATATTGAATATTTCTAAAAATACTCATTATTCCACCATAATTTAAATATCCCAAATATCTAGAACTGCTAATCAAACCAAATATTAACAAAGTTTAATCAATCCCGTGGTTAGATCTCAAAATCCCCACAATTTCTAATCCTTAATAGTTTTAAGTCCACAATATATTTTAACACACTGTTTGTTGTGAATTAATAAAAGTGCTTGAATAAAAGATATTAAGAGCTTGAAGTAAAGTGTAGGGTTCTGGCCCTGCACTTCTGATTGGCTGATAATAGCGACATCGGATTGGTCCGTTCAGGAGAATCTGATTGGCTATTAACGAGCCTCTCCCATTGGTTAACGGAGCTAGCGCTCGCTGTGTTTTCATTGGTTAAATACTCAAGAGCTTGCCTATATAAAGGGGGCCATTGCGGCCATAGAGCTGAGCTGTTACACCATGTTAATAAAGAGTTTTGAAGTTCACTTTTCACCGGCTCGTCTCCTCATTAGCACCCATGCACAGTATATAACACTGGCGACGAGGGTGGGATGTGGAGACGTCAGAGCTGACTGAACGACGAAGAACGATAAAGAGCACGTGGCTGAAATGCACCAACAGCAGAACCATGTCCAGCAGCGTCATACCACCCGCTCCATTCGACCCGGCGCAAGAAGACTGGGACTCATATATGGATCGCTTCCAGATGTTTCTGAAGACCAACAGTTTGAAGGATGCCACTACCGGAAAGAAACGGGTGATATTCCTAACTCATTGTGGGCTGACCGTATTCAAGATGGCCAAGGCACAAGCGAAACCAGCAGAAGTAAAGTCTATGGACTGGGATGTCCTCGAACCCCTGCTGAGGGCCCACTATGCACCGACTGTGCCAACGCTCATTAGAAGGCATGAATTTTACCAGAGAAGTCAGCGGAAGGGCGAAAGTGTTGCTGATTTCATAGCGGATCTCCGGAATCTGGGAGGCCTATGCGATTTTGCCGACCTCGAAGAAGCTCTGAGAGACCGAATAATTCTGGGATTAGAATCACCGCACACCCAAAGCAAGCTGATGGCGAAAGGCGACATCAGCCTTGCCAATGCCATTACTGAAGCTACTGCGGCAGAAGCAACCAAGAAGTCGGCTGCACGAATACGCCGCACCCGCGCCTCACTTCGCCAACTCGCCCGTGAAATTTCACCTCAGTCAGAAGGACAGCTTACGACAGCCCACCACGAGGACTTTGAATCGTCATCAGAAAGCGATGAAGAAGAGGTCCACCAACTTTGGTTCGAACGAAACCAACACCAGAGATCGCAGTACTAATGCGCTGGTTGTGGGGCAAGCCACCCCCGGTCAGAATGCAAATTCCTCGACGCGCTCTGCCATGTGTGTGGGAAAAAGGCCATATCGGACGGGTCTGTAGAAGCAATCTAGGACCCAGCCAGCCCTCGAGGGGGGCTAACTATCACCAACCGACAGGAAGCCATCCTGTGAAGCAAGAACCCGTGAACCACCAATGGAACAACCACTCCTACGGAAACAAAACCCCAAACCACTCAACGAAGCGAGAAGAGGCACACCAAACTATCATGATTGGTCACGCCTCATCTCTTGATGCCAAGAAGATCCGAGTGAAAGTGGCCATCGAAAACCAGCCCTGCCTGATGGAAGTCAATTCAGGATCGTCTCTCTCGATGGTTTCCTGGAAGACCCTCAAGCAGCTCATCCCTACGGTCCGGTGGCAAGACCTCAGATTCCAAAGACTCATACTCAAAGACTATCAAGGAAATCGAATTCCGGTCGTTGGATCCAGCCGAGTCCGGGTATCGTTTAAGAACTGTACAGCATTCCTGCCCCTGACTTTAATTGACAAGGATCGACCTAGTTTGTTAGGCCTCCAATGGTTCTCTCCACTCGGAATTGAAGTAGCCGGCATTCACCAAACCTGCAGCAATGGGAAGAGGAACTCGTCCAAAAATTCCAGGCCATCTTTGCCGAAAAACTAGGCAAGTACAAGGGGACCCCGATATCATTTAACCTCAGTCCCGAAATAGCTCCCATCCACCTTAAGCCTCGGCGAGTTCCATTTGACCTTAAACCAAAGATTGACGAGCAGCTTGATAAATTAATAGCCCAGGGGGTGTTAGAACCAACCGATCACTCTCCCTGGGAAACCCCAATCGTGACACCCATCAAGCCGGATGGATCAATAAGAATTTGTGGGGACTACTGAGCCACCCTGAACCACGCCCTTCAACAAAATGCTTACCCGGTACCAGCGGTGCAACACCTCCTCCATTCCCTGGGGGGCAGAAAAGTCTTCGCTAAACTCGAATTAGCCCAGGCATGCCAACAACTGCCTGCAGACAAAAAAGCGGCAGAGGCCCAAACGATCGTTACGCACCGAGGTGCGTTTAAATGTAACCGACTCCAATTCAGAGAAAGCATGGCCCCGGGAATCTTTCAAAGTTTGATGGAAAGACTATTACAAGGGATAAAAGGCGTTGTCCCATATTTTGATGATGTGTTAATCACTGCCCCGACTCGGAAAATACTAAGGGATCGGCTGGGGTTGGTTCTCCACAGATTTAAAGACTCAGGTTTCAAAGTTAAGAAAAACAAGTGTCAACTATGTACGGATCGTGTAGAATTTTTAGGATATTTAATTGATAGTCAAGGCATTCACCCCACCGATAGCAGACTCAGGGCCATCAAAAACGCCCCAAAACCCCGAAATAAGGCCAACCTCCAGGCTTTTCTAGGCCTTATCAATTTTTATAACGTTTTCCTGCCTCACAAAGCAACCGTAGCCGAACCTCTACATCGATTGTTGGACAAAAGAGCAACCTGGGTATGGGGACACAGAGAGGAGCAGGCGTTTCAACATGTGAAAAATGTATTGACTTCTGATGCTGTTTTGATGCAGTATAACGAGACTTTGCCTTTAACGATCACGTGTGATGCATCACCATTCGGAGTGGGCGCCATTTTGAGCCACGTTTTGCCAAACGGTAGTGAAGCCCCTGTTGCCTATTTCTCAAAGACGCTATCAAAAGCAGAACGCAATTACAGTCAAATTGATAAAGAGGCCCTTGCTATTGTGTCTGCTGTTAAGAGATTTCATGAATATGTGTATGGCCGAGCCTTTACTATAGTGACTGACCACAAAGCTTTGCTGGGAATAATAGCGGGAGATAGGCCAACTCCTTATATATTATCTCCCAGAATGACTCGCTGGTCAGAATTCTTGGCTGCATATAATTACAAGTTGCAACACCGCCCGGGGAAGGCCATTCCCCACGCCGACGCATTGAGCCGTGCACCACTTCCAGAGACTATTGATGACCCCGCTCCGACAGTTACAACACTGCAGATCGAGACACTTCGAACACCGCCACTAACAGCCCGAGATATTGCGATTGAAATGAAACGCGACCCCATTTTAGCATGAGTCCTCAGCTGGGTCGAGCACGGATGGCCATTGGACCAGATTCCTGATGACTACGTCCCATTCAAGAATCGACAAACGGAACTGTTTTCCCAGAAGGGCTGCATTATCTGGGGTGATAGAGTCATTGTTCCAGAGCGGTTACAACGAGCGATACTAAGAACCTTGCACAATGGCCACCCCAGCATCGTGCGCATGAAAGCCCTCGCACGAAGCTACGCGTGGTGGCCAGGTATCGGCAAGAAGATCGAGACATGGGTCAAAGCTTGTCACAAATGCCAGGAAGTAAGCAATGCCCCTCCGAAAGCAACACTGACTGAATGGGAAACACCGAGGGGACCATGGTCCCGTATTCATCTGGACTTTGCAGGACCTATCAAAGGACACACATTCTTATTAACAGTGGATGCCTACTCGAACTGGCTTGAAATCCATGAGATGAGAAATACAACAACCGAATCGGTCATCAGGAAACTAGACAGATTATTTACAACACACGGATTACCAAACGTTCTGTTATCCAACAACGGGCCCCAATTTACCGCGCTGTCCTTTGAACAGTACCTGGAGGACCACCATGCGCTGACTTCGCTGGCACATCCTGCGGCCAATGGAAGGGCCAAGCGCATGGTACAATTCGTCAAGAAAACCTTCCATAAAATGGACTATGGTGATATCGAAGGCAAGATTAACCGGATACTCCTTTTGCAGCATATCACTCCGCACAGCGTCACCAACAAAACTCCCGCTGAGTTATTGATGGGGCGGATGCTCCGGTCCCACCTCAACCGTCTGCACGCATCGTATGAACCTGAAAAACCACATGGATCCAGCGGGAGATGCCGTAACTTCCAGGTAGGTGACTTGGTTTTCGCTAGGAACTTTTTGGGCGATCTGTTGTGGGTCGAGGTAACTGTGCTCCAAGTAACCGGCCCGAGACCGTACCGCATGAGATGTCGCGACGATAGAATATGGAAGCACCATATTGATCAGCTGTGTTCAAGGCTACAGTCAGGGATTTCTGAGTCCCCTGACTTCCAAACTGAAGGGGGAGGAGATACTGAGGAAGATGAATTTGAAATGGCAGAAAGCTTAAGCGGAAGTAATGACCGCACAGAGGCAACACGTGAAGAAGGATCAGGGATGGGGGTGACCTCTCCTCAAGGAGATGCCGAAAGCATTAGCGACAACGAAAATTTGAATACAGAACTAGAAGCACCCTTTTCACCAGATAACGTCCTACCCCAACAAGACTGTAGCCAAATACCGGGAGTACAACGTAAATCAAATAGACAATCAAAACAACCTGCCTACCTCAAAGACTACCTGACCGCACCCCTTAAATGGAACCCGGGGGGAAGGGGTGTTGTGAATTAATAAAAGTGCTTGAATAAAAGATATTAAGAGTTTGAAGTAAAGTGTAGGGTTCTGGCCCTGCACTTCTGATTGGCCGATAATAGCGACATCGGATTGGTCCGTTCAGGAGAATCTGATTGGCTATTAACGAGCCTCTCCCATTGGTTAACGGAGTAGTGCTCCCTGTGTTTTCATTGGTTAAATACTCAAGAGCTTGCCTATATAAAGGGGGCCGTTGCGGCCATTGAGCTGAGCTGTTACACCATGTTAATAAAGAGTTTTGAAGTTCATTTTTCACCGGCTCGTCTCCTCATTAACGCCCATGCGCAGTATATAACACTGTTAATATTAAAATACAATTAAATTACCTAATCCTAAATTTCCACCTTCTACCCCAGCTTACTTTTAAATATAAGAAATTTTATTATCTATTAGTATATATGCTATTGTTTTTTTTCTTGTTTTTCTTTCTACCTTTCCAAGCATTAAAGCTTTCTTCAGGGAGTTGGCTCTTCATGTGTGTCCAAAATATGATTGAGCCTGGTCGTTTATGCCTCAGGTAAGATTTCTGAGTTGGTCTGTTTGATGACCTGTTTGTTTCCTTGGCTATAAAGGAGCTCAACTGGGAAAAATGTCTTCATACCTGATAAGGACACAAGGAAATAGAAAGGAAAACAAAGGCATCCTTCATGGTGTGAAAACATTGCAGACATATTCCTTGAAAAGCAGCATTGATTTTGATACAGGGGAGCTCCGATGTACAAGTTGTACCAAGAATGTAATTGTTATTTTTACAAGTTGTAGTGTACTTTACCTCAGGAACAAGGAGATAAGTAAACATAACAGGACATACTGTTGGAAGAAATGTCCGTCTGGGTTCAGTTCCAAGTGGGGAGAAAGACACTGGAAACATGGAGGCTGTTTGGAAAGATGGTTTAATGGTGGACAGGATCACATGCTTTGGAACTCTTCGGCGAAGAAAAAGGAAGGGATGCTGAGAGTCCCTGGTTTTATACTCTCTCTGGCTTTGAACTTCCTCAGGCACAGGAAGAGTATCCTGATTGGTTGCTGTCATAGCTAGCTTTGTAGGTTGTCTGTGTGCTAAGTTTGGTTGAAACTTGGTGAGTGGTGCAATGAAGAGCAATTGAATGGCTCTGCCTGAAGGAGGTAGATCTTTGTTATGGAGAATACACTGGCCCAAGCCTTAATGGCCTATTAACAAAGGTGGGGGGCTGAGTTTCTGCCTCTCTGAGTTTCTACTTCTCTTTTAGGGGATATATTCTGCCTTTTTAATATGTCCTAATATTTCATTTTCCTAGGAGAGGGGTGGGTTTTAACTTCTCAAAATACCCTGGAATTTTCTGGGTTTTTATTTTTTTTATTTTTTTGTGGCATGAAGTTTATAGCCAGTTAAGTCACCAACAGACAAGGCTGACAGAGTTGTTTTAAAAAAAAACACCCTTCAATTCTGTTCATACTGGCAGTGGAATTCTGGGAGTTGAAGTCCATGTATCTTGTTGCTGAGGTTGGGAAACATTGAAGTCACTTAAATATAAGCCAGCAGTGTCTGCAGCTGTTAAAATAGCCAACGCAGACTTAGACTCCATTAATAGAGGAATAGAAACACGTAAAGTGTTAATGCCACTTAATAATGCTTTGGTAAGACCGCACTTGGAATACAGCAGTCAGTTTTGGTTGCCATGATGTAAAAAGATGTTGAGACTCTAAAAAGAGTGCAGACAAGAGCAACAAAGATGATTAGGGGACAGGATGACAAAACATAGAAACAACAATTGCAGGAACTGGGTATGTCTAGTTTAATAAAAAGAAGGACTAGGGGTGATATGATAGTAGTCAGAGGTGATATTCAGCAGGTTCTGATCAGTTCTGGAGAACCGGTAGCAGAAATTTTGAGTAGTTCGGAGAATCGGCAAATCCCACCTCTGACTGGCCCCGCCCCCATCTCTTCTCCGCCTCCCGAGACACAGCTGATTGGCTGGGTCTTCTTTTGTTGCCCTGCACAGGAGAAGGGAGATGAAAAGCAGGTTAGTGGGGTGGGGAGGGAATGGGATTTTACAGTAACCTTCCCCTGCCATGCCCACCAAGCCACACCACACCCACCAAGCCACGCCCACATAACTGGTAGTAAATTTTTTTGAACCTCACCACTGATAGCAGTGTTCCAATATCTAAGGGGTTGCCATAAAGAACCTATTCTCCAAAGCTACTGAAGGCAGGACAAGAAGAAATGGATGGAAACTAACCAAGGAGAGAAGCAATCTAAGGAGAAATGTCCTGGCAGTTAGAACAGTCAGTGGAATGGACTTGGACTGGCCTCCAAAAGTTGTGGGTGCTCCAACACAGAAGCTTTTAAAGAGGGGTTTGGATAACTTTTTGTTTGAAATGATATAGACAGGGTTTCCTGCTGGAGCAGGAAGTTGAAGAGCTTCAAGGTCTCTTCCAACTCTGTTATTGTGTTATTCTATTTTTACTCTGATAAAGTCTGGAAATATTTTCATTCAAACATTATATCAACCGAATCTTGCAGGTCTGAATGTGCTCGCCCCTTCCCTCTCTCAATATTCATGTGAATCAGAGAGGATTCAGGGATCCTTGGGGCTCTCTGTCAGTCTGTGCACCCTTCAAATCCCAAGAAAGAAATACTCAGACTCCATGGTTAGAGAAAAGTTATCCTTTTACTGGAAAATAAAGTGAAAACTTCAGATTTAATTCCGAATCTGAGAAATTGGAGCGCAGATCACATATACAAAGGAATGGAAATGCTCCCACCCCCCAAAGTCCAAATGACTCTTCCAATTAAAAGTTCTGAATATGATCATGTGGCCATCTCCAGGTGGTGATGAGGCTTCTGTCAGTTGACCTTGACATATTTTGATAAAAGTTCGCAGTTGCGCAAAAGGGGACAGAAGCTAGCCAAGAAATGGAAAGTTAAAGAAAGGAATTCCCCCCTCCCCTTGCTAACCCGGCAAAGGAATGCAAAACACCTCCAGCCTTCTTCCCCTCCAAATTCCCCCCTCCCTCCATTGCTATTGACAGCCGAAAGAAATAGATTGGCAAAGCATCAGAGAAACAATAGTGAGAATGCAGAATATACATATTATGGAAGATATCTTGAGGCTGACATTCGGACCCCCTAGAAGAAGGACATTAGTCCCTGTAAGAAAAAATAGAATAAACATATGTTAACATTTGCATACATCTCTAAGGTTTATCAGGGTATTTGGCATAAAAGTTCTTGAGCAGTTCAGGAGCCCTAATGTCTCTCATTAACCCATTCAGCATAGGACAGAGGAAAATGTTTCCAAGCTACAAGATATTGGATACGACTCCTCCATTTCCTAGAGTCTAGAATTTCTTTAATCTCGAAATGTTGTTCACCCTCAATCAACAATGGTATGGGGGGATCAGTTTGGGCCAGTCTCAAGGTACAGGTATGTTCGGGTTTTAACAAACTGACGTGGAAAACCGGATGAATACGACGAAGAGTCTTTGGTAAAGTCAACTAAACAGTCACAGGATTTACAATCCGCTCAATGGGGAAAGGCCCCACATACTTAGGACCCAACTTCTTCGATTTCTGGGTAGTCTGCAAATATTTAGTCAAGAGGAATACTTTGTCGTCCACTTGATACGACATCTGAGGGGCTCGCTTCCTGTCAGCAAATTTCTTATGAGACTGGTGTGCCTCGTCCAAAGCTTTATGAGCGACCGGCCAATTAAGTTGAAGTTGAGAGATCAGTCGCCCAACAATTGGACATTGGTGTTTTCACGAGGGAGTTCAGGTAAGGGCACAAAATCTTGCCCAGTTGCCACTTTAAAAGGAGTAAACCCCGTACTGCTGTGGACAGAGTTATTATATGCCACCTCCTCAAAAGGCAGTAGATCCACCCAGTTGTCTTGTTGATAGTTTATGTAACATCTGAGGTTGTTGTGACTGAAAGGTTCGATCCTGCTGTGAGTTTTGACTCTAATGACTCTGAAGATGGAAGGCTGGAACCTGCTGTGAATGTGGAGTCTGAATTATTAGAGGACACAGATGTGAGCCAGGAGGATGAGAGTATATCACAGAGACAACCCCCCTCAGAGCCTTCAACGTTATTCATGCCAGCAACTGATCCACAAAATGAGTCAGAGGCTTCGGGTGGGGAAACTGACAGATCGTGGCTTGATGCCAGAACTAGGAGGAGACTGAAACGTCAAGCTGAGGGGAGGCGTCAAGCCAGACATTGATTAGAGAGACTGACACACCCATCCAGGTGATTTAAGGAGGCGTGATGATTCTCAAACTTTGCTTGGAAGCAAAGTGTTTGATGTATCGAAAGGATACGTGTGGAGCAGCTTTTGTAATTTATGGACATTCTGAATTACCAGACAGATTCTGGGAAGTCTGCCAAGGACTGGAATATAATTCTGTTAACCCTTTTTTAGTCTGGCTCTGTTTTGTTTGAATATTTTGAACTGTGGAACTCCTTGTTCTCACTTGTGAAAATAGGTGAGACATAACAGAGGTATTGCTCTAGCACCCCGTTAGTCCTCTCGCAAGCCTCATTAGTTTGGGGATGGTGGGCGGAGCTTAAGCTCTGGGTGGAGCCTATTAACTTCAAAAATTCCCTCCAAAAGTTCAAGGTAAATTGGACCCCTCGATCAGAAACTACACACTCAGGAACACCGTGCAACCTCTAGACATGTATAATGAACATTCTGGCCAACGATTTCACCGAAGGGATCTTGGAGCAAGGGATGAAATGGGCTTGTTTGGAGAACAAATCAGTCACCACCCAGATCACTGTGTGCCCAGCGCTCTTGGGTAGGTCTACTCTAAAGTCCATGGAAATTTCCCTCCAAGGAGCAATTGGCCTAGCCACATTTTGCAACAGACCTGGTGGTTTACCAGGAGGTCTTTTTGCTGATGCGCAAACTGGACAGCTCGCCACATAAGTCTCAATGTCCCTTTTCAACGAAGTCCACCAGAACTGCTGTTTCACCAAATGTAGGGTCTTCACAAACCCAAAATGACCAGCCACTTTGGAGTCATGAGTTTGTTGTAACACTTGGCTTCTCAGGGTTTGAGGTACATACAATTTCGCGTCTATCCAGGCTAGACCATCTTGAACAGTGCAGTTATTTGCATTTGCCAGGAACCACTCATCCGTTTTCAAAGCCTCCTTAAATCGTTCCACCAGGTCAGTGGACAGATCCCTTTCCTGGTTCCTCTTTTGCGCTCTGGTAACTACAGGAGCAGCCAGCTGTATAGTGGACATGATTGGCCTTATCACTTCTTTACAGATACTGTTGTATTGAGGCATTCTAGACAAAGCATCTGCCATAAATTTTTTTCCCCCTGGGATATACTTCAAGGAGAAATTGAATTGCTTGAAAAACTGAGCCCACCTAACGTGCTTAGGGATAGCTTCCGAGGAGTTTTTAAAGCTTCCAGATTTTTATGGTCAGTCCATACCTCAAATGGGTGCTTCGCTCCTTCCAGAAAATGCCTCCAAGCTAGTAAGGCCCAATGGACTGCAAACGCTTCCTTCTCCCAAAAGGCCCATCTCCTTTCAGTGTCGGTCAATTTACGGGAGGTGTAAGTGCACGGTTGTAATGCCCTCTTCTCATTTAATTGAAGTAAGATCTCCCCCACCGCCACATCGCTTGCATCAGCTTGGATCATGAAAGGGGCATCCATGTCTGGGTGTTTCAGTACTGGTTCTGCAG